>JAFBJY010000140.1:0-179738 GCA_016801885.1 Toxotes chatareus
CATGTTTGTACTTTCACACTCTGATATTAGGCTTTGGGTTTTTCTCTCTGTCTTGACCTTTTAACAACCTCCTGCAGCAGGTAGTGATGGCTGATCGAGGCATTGTTGAGGCTTCGACACATGATTCAAAAAATGGTTCATTACCCGAGGCTTCAATGACACAGTGCTCAAGTAGGACATCTAGTGGTCAATAAATGATGTGCAATCAAGATGTGTCATTTATTGGCTCATGGATTGTTTGGGATTTGATTGTCCATGCACATTCTTGTTTGACTATCACACATGTTTGTATGGTTTCAAGCTGACACAATAAAATACAAATATTAATTATACATATTAAATACATAGGTTGCTATATTATTTGACGCGCCTGATTGTTGTAGGAAACATATAATATACTTGATAATTTGTGTTATGAATCGTAAGCTATCTTAAACAAGTCTAAATAGTCCGTAGCTTAAAAGATGTGGAACATAGATTGTTCAGTTGCCAGATGGCAAATGTGATCTCATTCCAAATGTTCGATTCATGAACCAAATAGCACGTTAGCCTGATGGGAATCAAACCCACGCTGCATTGTTGCAAGACAACTCAAATCAATGACAGGGTTTCGATATACCGAATGAAGCAGTAAAGTTGTTCATATGTCATAGCAACTATGTGATTTTTTTTCCAAACCAAAACACACACATCTCACCTTCAGAGTCTGACTGTCATGGAGCACTTCTTCTGCCATCAGTGATGTAATTTCGGCAGCAATGTGGGCACTGCTGTGTGAGTTTTCGAAATGGCTTGGCCCCCAGAAGAAGAGGACAGTGGACAGCTGGTCATTTTTATTGACAAAATGGCAGTCCCCAGGGTGACAGCTAGATATATGTCCATGTTGATGGAGGTGCCACATATCTGATGTGAGGCTCACAGTCCCAACACAATAATAACCTGGATCTCAGCTTTGGCCTCCTCCTAGATTTCCTCCTCATACTTGGCAATAACACAACATGTATCCTGATTAGAGAGCCTTCCTTGTTGGTAGAGTGTTTAATTTCTTCTGAATTCAGACAAAACTGAGGTTATTTTGTTTGGTCCCAAACACCTCAGAAACAGTTTATCTAATCATATAGTTACCTGGATGGCATTAATTTAGCCTCCAGTACGACTGTGAGGAACCTTGGAGTTATTTTTGATCAGGATCTGTCCTTAACTCACATATAAAACAAGTCTCTAGGACCGCCTTTCTTTCACCCAAGCGCAATATCAGTAAGATTAGGAACATTCTGTCGCAGAGTGATGCTGAAAAATTAGTCCATGCTTTTGTTACTTCTAGGCTGACTACTGTAATTCCTTATTATCAGGATGTCCAGTTAACTCTCTAAAAGCATCCAGCTGATCCAAAATGCTGCAGCGAGAGTACTGACTGGAATTAGCAAGAGAGATCACATTACTCCTGTACTAACTTCTCTTCATTGGCTTCCTGTAAAATCCAGAATTGATTTTAAAATCCTTCTCTTACATATAAGGCCCCTCAATGGCCAGGCTCCTTCATATCTCAAAGAGCTGATAGTACCATATCATCCTAACAGATTGCTTGCTCCCAGAATGCAGGTTTGCTTATGGTTCCCAAAATCTCTAAAAGTAGAATGGGAGGCTGAGCCTTTAGCTATCAGGCCCCTCTCCTATGGAACCAACTGCCAGTTTGGGTTCGGGAAGCAGACACCTCTCTAATTTTAAATGTCATGAGGCAGCCCGGCTGCCCCTGGGATTGTTCTCTTTCTTTCTGTGTTTGTGTGGGGTGTGTTCTTTGTGTGGGTGTGTTCACAGGTGTGGATTCCAGGGCAGCTCCTCACCCATAACCTGAGTGCACACACACCTGTGCTAATCTGGGCGTGATTACTCCACACTCCAGACTATAAGAGGCTCGGCTTCATATTGACCATCGCCAGATCGCTCCGCCATCTCCAGTGGTGACTTACCTCTGTGCTACGCTTATTAGATCTTTTGCTGATTACTTACCTACTGTGTTTCCTTGCTCCAGACCATACAACCTCCGTGTCCTCTCCTCTGCTGCAGAATCCTCCGGGTTTATTCCACGAGCTCACTCACCACCATCCTTGCTGACTTTTTCCTCGGCCCTGAATCCACCTGCTGCCATTTTGTCACCTCTTTGTTTGTTGTTTCTTTTTGGATTAAAGACTGTTAACACCGCAAGACCGGGTCTGCTTTTTGAGTCCTGCCCTAATTCTGAGACTGAGCCTAACAGTCGCTTGAATGAGGATCTGAAAGAGCGAATTAGCAGCAAGAGATGAACCTGACTCTCTCAACGAACTGGTTTCTTCACCATTCACCTTGATTCCCGGCGCCGAGAGAGAAGACGCGAGCGCATCTTTCAATCACTCCTCCCGAGACAAGTACTCACCTGCTCCCGTCAAGTCCACCATCTTGAACAACTCGACTCTACATCCCCTCCTCCATTCCCCAGCCTTAGAGGAACCGATAGTAGCTGGCTGGCTCAAGGCTTATCCCCAGCAAGAAGCAGCCAGCGTGCAGATTTAAATGGCAGGTGAGTGCCTCTATTGTGGAAAGTCTGGTCATGCCTGATCTTCTGCCTGTCCCTGTTCGCCCAAACTTCGCCCTGCTCACTCAGTACAAATACAGAGTCTGTGGGCAACACCATGATCCCGAGCAAAATCTCCCTAGGACTCCAGATCCCAGCTCTCCTAGAACTAGACCACCTACTTCCCCTCTCCGCTTTGATTGACTCCGGGCAGAACAAAACTTCTGGACTCTGAGGATTCGCCAGGCTGGAATTAAAATACATCCAACCCCCACGCCATTCCTGTCTGTGCTTTAAACGGCAAACCCCTGGCCAAAAATAACCCACCAGACGGAACCACTTCATCTGATACTCTCCGTAACCATCACGAACCATTGAGTTTTTTGCCTTTTCTGGCTCCCCACACCACTGGTTCTCGGTTTCCCTTGCTCCAAACTCCATAAACCCACATTGATTGGGCAGCAGGAAAAATAATTAATTGGCTTCCCATCTCACTATCAACAACATTGCCTTTAACTCTCACTCTTTACCTCCCTCAGGAAGTCCCTCCATCTCCAGTCTCCGCTCCACCTCCTGATCTCTCGTCCATTCCTACAGAATATCATGACCTCAGCGGCTTTCAGTAAGACTCTAAAGCTCTGTCCATTCCGCCCACACAGACCATATGATTGCTCCATTGACCTGTTGCCCGCTTCCTCTCTCCCCTCAGGTCGCCTATACAATATGTCCAAGCCAGAGCGAGAGGCCATGGAATCTTAAGCATCCATGATTCACTAAAAGCAGGAATAATCCGCCATCCTCCTTCACCCCTTGAGAGCAGGTTTCTTTTTTGTCCAAAAGAAAGACAAGACATCTCCGACCATGCATAGATTACAAAGATCTCCAATAACATCACCATAAAAACAAATACCCTTTTGCCCTCATCTCCTCAGCCTTCGAATCACTACAATGGTGCCACCATCTTCCTCCAAACTGACCTCCAAACGCCTACCATCTGGTAGAGGATCCAAGAGGGGATTCCAGGAAAACAGCATTCAACCACCCCCTCTCGCCATTTTGAGTACCTGGGTCATGCCTTTTGGATTAACAAATGCCCCAGCCGTTTTTCAGGCCTCGTAAATGACGTACTCAAGAGATTTCCTTAACCGATTTGTTTTTGTGTACCTAAACTACATCCTCATTTTCTCCCAAGACCCACTCCAGCACTGGTCAGCATGTTCGCTCAAGTTCTCCAGAGGCTCCTGGAGAATCGGCCTCACGTCCAAGGCTGAGAAGTGAGTTCCACACCACACCATATCTTTTTCTGGGGTTCATTATCAAGAGTGGCCAGGTTCAAGCAGATCCCAGCAAGGTGCAGGCTGTACTGGAGTGGCTCACCCCTTCCAACCGGAAACAATTACAGAGGTTCTTGGGGTTAGCAAACTTCTACCGCCGGCTTCATATTTAAAACTTCACAGCACCATAGCTACACCTTTAACCGCCGCACTAACCTCTCCATCTATTCCCCTTCCAGTGGACGTCTGAGGCTGAGTAGGCATTCACTGAGCCTCAAGAAGCGGTTCCCTCACCGCTCCGATCCTGATCCCAACCCAGAATCCCATCCGTCAAAGTTCATAGTAGAGGTGGACGGCGTCCCGGATGGGGTTGGAGCCGATGCTATCTCAACGCTCTCCGCCTGACCAGAAGCTTCATCCCCTGCGCCTTTTCTCCAGGCGGCTCTCCGTCTGACCAGAAGCTTCATCCTCATGGCCTTTTTTCTCCCAGGCGTGCTCCCTGCTGAGCGCAACTATGATGTTGGCAACAGAGAACCCTGGCAGTGAAGTTGGCTTTTGGAGGAGTGGAGACATTGGTTGAGGGCACTGAACAGTCGATTCGTGGTGTGGACGGACCACAAAAACTTAGCATATCTTCAGTCTGCTAAGAGATTGAACTTTCCTAGCCAGGCTAGATGGTAGCTATTTTTGGTCGGTTCGATTCACCAATCACATGTCCACCTGGCTCAAAGAATGTCAAACCTGACGCTTCTGTCCCCGACAGTTTGACTCAGAAGCTTCGAATCCATCCACTCCTGACACCATCTTGCCAACTTCCCTGCGCCATAGGGGCCTTAACCTGGCCGCGTTCATGACTGAGTTGCAAGCTGCTCAGCAGGAGGAGCCCTGACCCAGGTACTGGTCCCTCTGGCAAACTCTCTTCATTCCTCAGTCTGTTCAGCTCCCTCTCTGTCCTCCAGTGGGCCCATGACTCCAAGCTCTTCTGATGTCATGAGGCAGCCCGGCTGCCCCTGGGATTATTCTCTTTTCTTTCTGTGTTTGTGTGGGGTGTGTTCTTTGGTGTGGGTGTGTTCACAGGTGTGGATTCCAGGGCAGCTCCTCACCTACAACCTGAGTGCACACACCTGTGCGCAATCTGGGCGTGATTACTCCACACTCCAGACTATAAGAGGCTCGGCTTTCATATTGACCATCGCCAGATCGTTCCGTCATCTCCAGTGGTGACTTACCTCTGTGCTACGCTATTAGATCTTTTGCTGATTACTTACCTACTGTGTTTCCTTGCTCCAGACCATACTAACCTCCGTGTCCTCTCCTCTGCTGCAGAATCCTCCGGTTTATTCCACGAGCTCACTCACCACCATCCTTGCTGACGTTTTTCCTCGGCCCTGGAATCCACCTGCTGCCATTTTGTCACCTCTTTTGTTTGTTGTTTCTTTTTTGGATTAAAGACTGTTAACACCGCACTCCGGTCTGCTTTTGAGTCCTGCCCTAATTCTGAGACTGAGCCTAACATCAGCCCGCCATCGCAGGAGGGTCCCCATCTGGAGCCAGGTTCTGCCTGCTGTTTCTCGCCTTGTTAAAGGAGTTTTTCTCACTGTCGCCTTATGCTTGCTCTGGGGTCAGGCTCTGGTCTCAGCGTTGAGACAATTTTGATTGTGGAAGGCGCTATATAAATAAAATTGAATTGGAATTGAATTGAATTGAACTGAAAAACCTGAAGCTGATCTGGACTTCTTCCTGTGGTTTCCTCTTTGTCCTTGTACCAGCAGTAGCTCCTCCCTTCCTGTCAATAATTGTGCAGAACATCTGAGTGCTTCTTCTTTCCTAAATCATGAGCAAACCCTGTCCAGTCCAACTGTTTCTGCTCCTGTTTCTGACTTCTGAACTTGTCTCTGGCTGTGTCCACTTACTGCAGCCTCTGACATCAGACTGTAGAATGTTGATACATCTGCTGCATCAAAGGACAAACACACACACACTCACATTACCAATAAATGCCAGATGTTTTTTATACAATTCTTCACTATATATATATATATATAAATATATAAATTGTTATTGATTAGGCAGTGCATTTCCAGAAATTATTTACCACGGGTACATTAAAAGCCAACAATTTATACATATCAAAAGTTGTTAATTTACAAGTCAGGGGGCATACTTGAATTCAAGATGCATTAGGATCTGCACAGAACACACAAAACCCATTCTCTTTTTAGAAAAACCAGCTCATACATCTGTTGAATATGCCCAAATCCCAGTGAAAAGAAACTGCTTTCATGATACCAGATGTGCCAATAAACTATTGTCACGGGAACAGCAACTATAATTGATTAATAATAATACACACTTGATTTAGAGTGATTAGGAGGATCACTACCAATCACAGGTGATTATGTTATATAAATCGGTTTTTTAAAGTTTCACGCTTTTTCCAGAATAAATCTTTTAGAATATTATACTCTCACAAAAAATCAGTAATTGATAAAATATCCTGTAATGATCCTGGACCTGTTACTAAGCATAATTAGAGAAGGTGCTTAAAGACTGTTTCAATTCCAGAAGGGTTTGTTTTTCCAGAAGATTGTCGCTAGCCTGTGATACCCTTTCAAAAATGCAGTAGCCTAAACATCCTAGCTCTTCACATCCAGATGAACACTAACACGTGCACTAAATAAGTTTCATACAGTGTGTTGCTCTGCAGCCAAGAGAGTCCCCCTCAATTACTATAGTCTGGCGAGGACAAGAGTGAAAAATGTGATTTGTCATCAAAACATGAAGATTCCACGTTACTTTTTGATGGTACAGAGGAAGTCATCATAAAATTGTAGCAATGTCATTAATTCTTGACCTGCCAGTGGTTCCAGGCCCAGCAACCCTATGCTGTACAGCCAAAATTTATTCAAAATCTCCAAGAGCATTATTTTTAAATTCTATTGGAGATCCTAAAGAAGTTTTAAGATACCATATATTGAGTTTGAATAGGATGCTGTCAAGATGAATTTTGGGAAAAAGACATCCAAAATAAAGGTGTAAACAAACAACTCAGACATTATGAAATTTCAAAACTTGCAAGGTTAGAAAGTGGGTTAAGAAGGTTTGTCTTCTGCTTCAGACCTCTTTTAGCTGGAAATCAATGATCAGTCAGAATAATAGGAGCAACAGGGAAGTCCATGGCTAAGGATTCTGGCAGCTGGTTCAGGTCTGTCTTGGCCCTCAGGTAGTCGCACAGGCTGTGCATTGATGCTCGCTGAGCGATGGCTCTGGGGTATGCAAACACGCCAGCTCCACTGCTGTAAGGTGGAGAAAGATCTGAGCCAGCGTTTCCTGCCAGGTGCAGCTTCCAGGTGTTAACTCTGCCACTTTTCAGCTATCGTGCAGAAGTGTGGAACCTGCAGGGAACAACCAATTTTAATCACCCAAAAGCATTTTTATAATCATCTCCAGTTACTCAGATCTTGCAAAAGACCTGGACCAACACACAATATTTCTAAATGTATTGAATTCCCACTTCTCTTTTCTGAGATTAGATAATTCAGGGTCTATCATATGAAAATTCAATAAAGCATTATTCAAAAACAAATAAACAAATAAATAGGCAATTAAGTAAATTTTGAAAATATTTTTAAGAATCATAACTTTTCATACCCTCCAGTTGTCTTTACTGCGTTCATGGATCCATAGCGTATCCCCGAAGTCTGGCCCTGAAAGTCCTGCAGGATGATGAAGCTTCCCTCGGGCCTTCTCCCATGGTGTGCCACGGCCCTGCTGTGCCACAACAGGTCCCGTGCAGTGATCATAGTGATGTATGTGGTCCACTCATGGCACTATAGATGTCATAAATCACTTCGAACTCCTCCTTCACATGCATTACTTTGATCTCGACTGGGATACTCCTGCAGGAAGTCAGCCACACTCTCCAGCATTTATCACCAAAATAAAGTCTTGCTGATACTGTTTCCATGAGATGGATGGCAGAGGTTCCTGATGATGTGATTTGACACGGATGTCCAGAAAGCGGACACCTGCTTTGAGCTATGAGGCCAAGCTCCTGGTACCAGCATTCAACATACACACCGCCAAGCAGGGCCATGGCGTTGTGTGTCCCAGGCATGGTGATCTCAGACAGCAGACGATCATCAGGATAATGGCCATCAGGGCCAGGTTTAGGAACTCCCGGGTTGGAGTGCATCATGTTGGTCGGTCTCTGAATGGCAGCGAATCAAAAAACCATATTGACACTAAAATGTAGAAGAGATTCATCAGAAACATATAATAGTGTGAAATAAAACCTAAAAATTGGTCCTTTTGTTCCATAAGCAATTATTACTTTTGCAAACACTCATTACCTAGTGTTTTAGGCATTTTGGATACATATATTTAGTTGTTAATGTATTCTTCGGTATGCCATTTTGCTCACTAGCCTTGGATTGTTGATTTTTTTCCTTTTCATTGTGTGTGTATTTGTTGACTTGAGGGAGAGCTAAATAAATTTGCAGGGATAGCTAAAGTTTAATTGATTCAAACGTAAAATAGGAACAGATGGAACTCAATCTACCAATTTACGATTTATGATTCATCCTGTGGTATTGATTTCAAATATACTCACCCCAGCAGGACCATCAACATTTTCACTATCCTCTCTGATGTTGTTCGGCAAGGATTTCTCAGTTCTAATGATAATGTCTATGATCAGCACAGGTAAAGACAAGAATAAGCAGAACTAAGCTCAACATTTTATTGAATGGAATCAAAGTGAACAATAAATTAAGCTTAAACACTTCTAAGTAGCAACTTGTGCAAATATGATTGACTGTATTAACCTCTATGTGGTATTCGGTCAAATGGACCAACAGGCAAAAGAAAAAACAATAACTGAGTAAACATGCCACAATGTCCCCCACATATTTCATATGATGAGTACGGTCATATTGAATCCACTACCACCTCATTGAGACACATACATATACACAAGATGAAGAAGGAAACTGCGTGGTCGCTTATTTGACAGTGATGATGACATCACAGCTGCTGTGGGACACTTTCTGGAGATCCAAGATGCCAGCCTCCTAATAAGAAGGGACCTGTATTCTCCATTACTGTTAGGATCTGAGTGCAGTGAGAGGGCACTATGTTGAAAAATAACTGTGCAAGGTTTTCTGCGTCCCCAATGTAAATCAACTGCATTTTCAGAGATTTTGAGGTGTATTTCATAGCAAGTGAGAGCTAAAACAGTAAGCTTGGTTCTTGTGGTTCTATTGGTTGCATTTTATCACCTGGATTTGCTTTACAGCTTGGGTTAGAATAAGATAGGTGAAAAATCAATTGACAACATAAGTTAAAAATAATGAACATCCAACAGAGACAGTATTTCACATTTAATTTCCCTAAATATTAAGACAAATTTAAAAGAAATCAATTTTTTGTGCCCTTTCAATAAATCTTAGTCTTCCTTTCTTGCTGTCATGACTTTGACCTCTGCACTCCTGATCTGCGGATGCTGTGTGATCAAATGCTGGGCTTACACATAGATGGGTAGTGCAATTTGACTAGACCTTTAGGTAAATCAATATTTTGCTGAATATATGTTGAGAATCAAACATATTACATAGTAAAAAAAATTCTCCTCCACTCTTATTCTCTCCCAGGCAATTGCACCTGCATATAACTTAAACAATAAAACAAAAAGCACTGCAAAAAGCATGAATGTATGTCAGCCAATAAAAAAGCAATGGAACAGTAGAAACAATTAGATCTTGGTCCAGGCTGAGGCGACCTCAGTTCACCTCCAGGCAAATTCAATGGCAGGCTTAAAGCTTTCTAATCCCAAAACTGAACCAAACCACCCACCGCTGCTGTGTCAAACCTGCTGATGTGTCCATATACTTGCTCTCGTGCATTCCACTTCATACCTGAAACCAGGAGATGTTTGTCCTTAGACTGGTGGTCCGGTGCCTGGAAGTGACGGACAGAGAGAGAGAAGAGTGGAGGGTCAGGAGACAAAATGACCCAGAGAATCAGTGTTAATCCAAGCCGGGGATGTTATCGTGGGAAATACCATAGAGGAGCTGAGTCTCTATGTTCAGGTGAGTAGAGTGTGTGTGTGTGTGTGAGGGTGGGGGAGTTGTGGTATTCATTTGGTCACGTCCCTCATTTATACGTGGGTTCAGAAACAACATTGCATCATCAGATTGGACTCAGTGTTTTCCCCTGCATCAAATAAAGCCAAGGGAAGCGGATAAAAATATGGAACATTTCCATGGTGACATATTTTAAAATACAGGAAGAATACAGACTAAAAAGGTAAGAGAAGTTGAAAATACAAAAACTTGAATGTGGTCAGTGGAATGACAAAAAAAAAAACAACTTAACTTTGAAATGATTTCTTACAGCAATGAGAGGCTCCATGATCATTGACTGCAGCTGGGTGATTCCCACTGGCTGTGAGAAAGCCTAAAATAAGCCCAATATTGATAAGTAAGAATTCCATTAGAGAAAACAGAAAAAGTAAGTAAGTAAAATCTACAACCCACATTGCTGTGTGTAAAAAAAATGATTGTATTGTATGTTGTGATACCGTTATCTTTATGTTTTCTAGGTTTTCTTCAAAGATCTAGAAACAGACTTTAACCTGAGAAACCTCCTCTGTCAGAACATGTCCTCTTACATTGCATTTTCTCTATTAGAGAAAAAATTTGATTCATTTTGCAGAGTTCAGTCCACTCTATGTTCTACTGCTGAGTTCAAAGCTCCTGACCTCAGCAGAGCCTTGTTTCATAATTCATTTCCAGCCCACAGTGTTTCTGTCCTCCAGCAAACCTTTGGATGTCAGTGTGTCAAAGCTTAATGTTGGTGAATCTGAGGCTGTGTTGACATGAGAGAAGAAGCTGTGTGAGATCTTTTAGACCCTGAGGGGACTCCACTCTGGACTGATTTGATAGATGCTCCACAAATAAAAGTGCTTCTCCTCTAACTAACTACTACTCCTCATAGGGACTGTCTGCAGGAACTGAAGCTGCTGGTCACGACAGATTCATGTGCTCTGTTCACTCAGGACCATTCAGCTGGGTTGGTGAATTCAACTCAGGACAGCAGCAGCTCGTACAGTGTGAAGTGCAGCAGCTTCAGAGTCCTTCACCTCACTATGGCAGCAGAGAAGAAAAAACAGCACCCAATTTGCCCATTTTTTACCCCAAATTGCTACATTAGAACCCTACTTTTTTTTTTCCTTTTTAATTAATGTGACTGCCCTCAGAGACTAACAGAACTTTTACCCCACAGTTACTCCATCGTATGATCCATTATTCGTCGTGGGGACAGGTCAGACACACCGCAGCAGGGAATAAATATCTTCCTGACCACCCTTGTCTCATCCCACCCTGAAACTTTTTTGCTTTCAATAATCCAACCATCTTAAATGATTGTCCCTCAGTGTTTCATTGAAAACATGGGGACCATAAACCCAGTGAGATTTTAAAGTCAATTGTTGTTAATGATAACAAGTTTTTGATGGTGAAAGTGGTTTTAAAATATAACAGCAAAAAGAAAAGAGGACCACCTGAAGCTTTAAATAAGGGACAGATAGGCCACACACTCCCGGGGCCCACACACTATTAAACACTGTCACAGCTCATTAGCATCATTTCACTGAAGAGATAAACAGGTTTTGGGATGGTAAAAAACAGACAAAAACAATCAGACACCAGACATGAACTGCATTGTTAAAATGGGCAAAGCACAACGATCACAAAAGACAGAAAGTAAAACATGGGAGCACGATTAATTGGAGGAAGAGACAAAATGATGGTTCTTTTTCGTCCCTGCTGAAATTTTTTCCACTGCAGTTCACCCAAGGTGAAAAATACAGTTTACCTGACACTTTAACAGACAGGAGTGAAAATTTCACACAAAAAACAAGTGTCTCAAAAACAAAAAAAGGGGAACAGAGGAAGAAAGTGGCTGGACAAAGAGAAAAGAAGGAACTGAGAAAGCAATGGAGGAAAAAATTTTAAAGTCCAACAGTGATTCATCATAGTTTGAAAAACTACCTGATATTTTCCGGGAAAGTTTATAGTGAAAGAAAAAAAAAAAAAGGCTATTTTCATTTCATTTATTAATAAAAAAGGGCTTTTTTTTGGGATCACTTGATTATTCATCTGAGAAAAGCAGTAAGTTCTTTGAGTTACTGAGTCATTTGTTAAAAAAACTTACTTATAGAAATGAAGGCATGACACACAGTCAAACATAAGCAGAAAAAATAAATAATTTCATATGCTGAAGGAAATGTTGGTTTTTTAAAGCCCGAATGGGAAAATCAACAAATCCCCCAAAAAATAAAAGTCAAGCAGTTAAAAACCCTTTTCTTCAAACATGTTTTAGAAAAGCTTAAGTTACTTAAACCGTTAAAAATACAGCAGGGATGCAGAATGTAAATCTTTTTCCCCAAAAAAGCGCAAAAATTTGAGGAAAAACATCAATGAAAATTCATCAGGTTTTAAAAAAAGAAGTTTAATGTTTCTGTTGTTTTATTTGAAAGAGGAGAAACAAGTTTGTATTTTTGAAGACAAAAATGCTGGAAAAATTTTTTTTGTTTTCTTTTTTTCAGGGGTTTTTTAAAAACAGAAAAAAATGAATCAGTGGCTGATGATGGGAGAGAATCTTCATCCACTAAAAACCTGTTCATGGGGAATCAAACCCTTTTTAAATTTCCTTTGGGTTTAAAAACCTTACCTGTTTAATAGACCCCCTCATTGTTTTTCACTGACAAAAGCTGCCACGGGTTCACACCTGAGAGAAAAACGCTGTCACTTCTTAAAAGGGGTTAGAAAAAAACAGGAAAAGGGGGAAAAAGGGGGGTGAAAAAAAGATGAATAATTATGAACCTGCAACATCAAAGACGCCTGTCATGCCAAAAAAGATTTTTACGAAAGGCAGCGATTAAAGAACCTCTCTTCATTTTCCCAGATGCTCCGGGGTTTAAAAAAGTAAACCAGGAAAATAAACATTCATGATTTGACTCAAGATGAAAAAAAACATCTTTTACCTGGGCATGAAAAAATTTTAAAAAAGGAAGGCGAAGGGTTTAAAAAAATACCCAGATCTTTTTTAAAAGCTCGTTACTCTTCAAAAGCAGACAGCAGGACAATGACAGAGAAGACTAAAGGGACATGGAGTTTTGTCCGGTTTGAAGGAAGAAGACGGGGGAAGTCTGTGTGGCGTTGTCTGGGAGATTGGGGAAAAAGGACGGGCCCAAACCCCCAAAGGACAAAGAGAAGTCCAGCCTCTGACAGAAAGACTGGCGGGGAGGGGGAACTGCCCAGCTGGACACCAGGGACACTGCGGGACCCCAAATCGCCGGCTCCCCCAAAAAAACCCCCCGACTTCATATCGGGGAGCATGGTCCTTCATTTAAACGGGGGACACGGGAAAAGAATTTTCTTTTGTTGAAGCTTTTTCCCAAAGTTATTGGGAAATTTTAAAATAAAATCTCATTTTAAAAAAAAAAAACAGTTTTGAAACCCCCTTAAAGAAGTAAAACCAACCTTTCTATTATTAAAAAACGTTCTTTTTCTCCATCATAAAGGGTCATCACCCCCTTTCTTTGGGCTCGAGCTGATCGCCACAGACGTTTTGTGATCTAATAGGATCAGACAGGGGGAAATGAAGGATAAAAACAGTCTGCCCAATGAAGGAAGCAGAACTAGAAACAGGAGGAACCTGCAATGATTTCATCAACACTAACAGAGAAACACAGAGATGGGGAATTTTCCGCATCTTATTTTAAATCTTTAAAGTTTATTCGGGGACCATGGAAAAAAAACCCCCAAAAAAAGCTAGTACCCTGACATCGGGAATGAATTTTAAATGATTCATGAGCTTTTTAAAAAATTAAATGTTTTGAGGGCATTTAAAATATAAAGATGAGGGGCTTGTTTTTTCAGTGATTGAAACTCACCACTTCAAGCTTCTCCTTCCTCCACCTGTTTTCTCCTCCTTTCATCTGTCTCTTTAATCACCCCTTTACTGTCTCTGCATCTCCTTCATTTCCCCTTCACCCCTTTTCATGTCAGTATCATCCACAAAAGAGCGAAGAAATGGGTCTTTTGAAAGGCAACACATCAAAGATAAAACAAATTTTTACATGCCCCTAAAGTCAGAAAAAAACCAAACACCAAAATTCTCTTGTTGTTTCTCAGGCAAACACATGCACACCCCCCTACAGACTGTCCACACTGCTGCTCTCTGTTGTGAGATCCCCCCACTTTTTTTCCTCCAAAAAAGTGAAATTTTTGGGTTCTGAAAAGGAACAAATACACCCCTTTAAGGGGGAAGGTGGGGCGGGCCCTGTTGGGTTTCTCTCTTTTGGCCCCACTCAGTGCCTGTCACTGACCCCAGAGCAAAGTGGGGGAGGTTAAAAATCTATTTACTAAAGCTGGAGCTTTTAACGGGCCCAAATTCACATTCACTTTCAAATTGAGGGTCAGACAGCAACACAGCCAGGAAAGTATGAGCTGAGTTGAAGGTCATTTTTTTGCAGTCTGCCACAAAGCCACTAGTAAAGTGCCCGGGAAAGAAAGAAAAGGGCCCCATGTTACATTTTTCTTGTCTCAAAGCGCCACATCCCCACCAAACCCCTTAAAATAAAGATCCAGGGAATTTCACACATTTTTCTGCAAAAAAAGAGAAAGTGGGACGGGGGGCTCACATTGGGGGTGTTTTTAAAAGATGTTTGACTTTTCACCAACTCAAAAGGTCCAAAAAGGCCCAAACCAGCCAAAATAACTTAACTTTGGTGTTCCTTCCCAAGTCTTTGAAAAAGGAAAAAGATTTTGGCAGAAGAAAAAAAGGGCGAACAGGTGTTAAAAGGGGAGCAACCGTACACCCCCCCGGCTTGCCGTGTTGCCTGCTAAATCCCACCTCCCCCCCATTGCCGCCCCCAGCCTGAAAAACCAGGCCTGGTTTTTACGGAACTCAGTTGGGAAAGATCAGGCGTTTCGGGGAGTCCCCCAATCATCGTATAAAGGGCACTGTGTTGTTGGGGGGTTCCCCTGGTGATATGAAATCAACTGTTTTGGGTCAACACTTGAAAAAAAATTGCCTCAAAGTTAAAAGAGCCACATCCCCCCCAAGAGCTTCTGCGAAACACTCCCTTTTTTGTGGACAGATGCAAAGTTGACATATAACCCCAAATCAAAAAAACCTCCCAAGATGGAGAAAACCCACACTATTTGGGGGATGATTTTTTTGTTTATTCTGAATCAAAATGGAAAAAAAATTACCCTATATTCCCAGGTGGTGTATCAAGTTCTAACCGGGCACTTTTTACTTTCTTCCGAGATCAGGCAGATCGGGCTCCAGGTGGTGGGGGCCCCAAAACCCAAACCCATAAAAATCTCTTTATACTTTAAATCCCACTAACCAACCAATTTTTAAATGGGGACAACAAATCGGGATTTCACAACCCAAGACCAGGAGAATAAAAAAATCACCTTATCCACCTGATGAGAATTCTCTGACTATCCAAAATCGATAAAGGCTTTTACTGGTCTGATCCAAAGGTCCATTCGCCCAAATTGAGTAAGATGTAAAAGGAAATTTTTAAAACAGCACTTTTTGTGTGGGGCCCAAACACTTTTGGGCTGAACATCAATCTTGGGGCAAATATCACATCTAGTTAAAAACAAATCATCTGAACAAAACATTTCACTAAATGAATAAACACTGACATTAACTAAAACTTTCGACTTACTAAAAACCTTGGAGGTATCTGACTTTCCTGCCTCTTGTCCGTAAAAAGCGTACCCCTTCATTGTCAATAATTGTGCAGAAATATTATGCTTCTTTTTTTAAAATCATGAGCAAGACCTGCCCAGCCCAACTGTTTCGCCCTGTTTGTCTTCTGAACTTGTCTCTGGCTGTGTGTCCATTATGCAGCCTGTACATCAGGCTGTAGAATTTATACATCAAAGGCATAAAAGGACAAACACACACACACCTCACCAAATACTGGTATTATATCTGTGAGGACCCCTTCGGGCATAATGCATTCCCCTAACCTCTCTCTTAGCATCTCAGACCTAGCAGTACCTGTGCCTCTTCAAAGAATAAAAAACCCCACTAGACCGCCCCCAAAAAAGTCATTTTAAGATACTGTGAATTGTTTGATGGGGCAAAGAAAAATGCAGCATGCCTTTTTTTTTGTAAAGTTCTCTTGTTCCTTTGCTTTTTAAACTGTATATTTTCAAGCATCATCTGTCATAGGGGAAAAATTTCATTCAGTAGCTTATTTCTTTTTTTTTGTCATCTTTACAGGGGACTGGAACCGGCCCAGCGTTTTTTTTATTACACAGTTTTTTCCGAGAGAGGAATACACTGGGGAGGGGGGGGAGGAAAAAAAAAGAGTACCCCCTTTAGAGGGATCAATGAATGAGGCCAACTGATTGTTTGTATAATAAAAATCTGTGGTTATAATGAACAGAATGATTGAATGACATCTACTTTGCACCTATTTTTTGGGGGAAAAAGATGATGAAAGAAATGAAGAATTAACCATGATCGAATTATTTTCTTCTGGTGAAGAACAGATTGAATATGGGGGCTCCTTTGGGACATTAAAGCTGTTTATCAAAGGGCGCGGTGTCAATATTTATGTTGAGTTTCAAAACATTGGTTTAATAAGTCTCGCAATGTAAAATTTTTTGGGAAGGCGGGTTTTACCAACATTTCACCCCCTTGACACCCAAAAAGCTGGGCCTTTTTCTCTGTCTGATGTTTTTAAAAAACTGATATTGAAGGGATGCTCCCCCGAATGACGACCCCATTAAAACACTAGTGGAGTTTTAAAACAAGCAGCTGAACTCCCCCTTTTTTCTCCTCGGGTCCTCCCTTCTTTTTTCCCCCTTTTGAGCCCTCGGGCTGGAGTGTGGCCCCTTTTCAGACAACTGCTCAGCGGCCCACTATGGCTCTTTGTCTGCAAAAAAAGCTATTTGACAGTTGTTTTAAAAACACCAGTACAGTTCAGCAGCTCTGAGGAGAAAAGGAATCAGTGTCTCAGTGTCCGGGTAAAGGGGGACCCCACCTTTTTTGTCTCGGGTTTTTTGTGACAGGGGGGGAGGATTTCGTTGATGAAGATTGAATGTTAGTTGAACATCTGCAAAAATTATAGCAATGTCAGAAAATACATAAGATCAATGAAGCAGATGCATCATGAAGCAAAAAACTGTCAATTGTATCAATTTTGGGGGTGATATGGGTTTTTTTTGTCAGTGAGGTTGTGAATAATTTTCGGGGGAAAAGTTAAAATGCTTTCCAATATTTTTCAACATCTTTCTAAATCTGCAGACTAACCCCCGAGGCCAAGAGTTTTCTGAAAAAAAGTTGCTGTGAGATCTTCTTTTTTTCAGAGAAGTCACCGGGCCCAGAACGTACCGGCATCTGAAGTTTTCTCAGCTTAGCTTTTCTATCAAGGAAACTTTGTGTTCAGATTTTGTTTTTACGATAAAAATTAATTGATTTATGGCTAAAAAAAGCATTTTTAAAAGTTTTATTGTGACATTTTTTCCCCTAATTGCAGTTTGAACTGATCCATCACCTCGAGGATGTTTTTTTTGATTTTTGTTGTTGTTCCAGATGGTTGAACCTGACAAACGCCCCCAAAAAGATCCCATTATTCTGTGGAGGGCTGGGATCATCTTTCTTCCCCCTTTTAATTTTTTCTATGAACAGACACTGCAGCTGGTGTTCTGTCCACAAAAGTGAACTCCGTAACGGAGAAAGGAAGGGGAAAAGAGAAGATGGAGACCCCTTTTTTTCTGCAAATTTAGGATTTTTCCCCATTAATAAAAATCCAGTTCCCGGGAGTAAACCCATAAGAGCCCAACATTTTTTAAACGGGATCTAAAACCAGAAAGAAAGTTTTGCCTACAGTTGTTGGCTCTCAGTCAGAGGAAACATGTTATTTAAATGAGGTAAGGGGGGAAATTTTCCCCGGGGTTTTCAGATAAACAATGAAAACCACGGGGATGGAGTCAAAAATAGATGGGGGGCCTTTTTATTCGGGAAAAGAGACCAAAAACCAGAGGAAAGTGAGCCCAAAGGCTTGATCGAGAACAAGTATCGGTTTTGAATTTATGAATCATCCATTTTGGGAGGTCAAGCCAAGGGAAAAGGAGCTTTTTGGGCGTCAGACAGAGCAAATAAATCACATCTTTCTAAACTGTATCCTGATAGGAGGGGAGGGAAATCACTTGCTTTCAGACTTTCTACTTTTTTTTAACGAAAAGAGTCTGTGGAAAATCATGATGCAAAGAGAAAGAAAAATAACTCTAAAAACCCTCTGATCATCCCACAAAAATTCATGATGGACCGGGGTTCCACATTTACAGTGTAAACCCATGGGGATGCATTACCATCACACTGAAGCTCCACCTGGCAGGTGAAAAGAGACCCTGGCATGTGGACAGAAGGAGGAAAAATTCTGTCCACCTGCAACAGTAGAGCAGGAAGCGAGGTGAGCAGGAGAACGGGACTTGGGTCTGGGAAAAAGGATAGGAGGGAAAAAAGAGATTAAGAGATGATTAAATTGGATTTCATCTTTTAAGTAAATGAAAAAGGGAACCATATGAGAAAAAAAAAAAAAGTAAAAAAGGAAAATGTTTGTACGAGAAAACGCATGCTCCCCTTTTTCCCAAAATTTGCTGACTGAGGGTTGTTAATGCTTCCTTTCACAGTCCCTTGGGGGGAGGAAAACCCCAAGCAACAGGATAAAAATAAAGTAGCAACTCTCAAGCCTTCAAATGATTTTTTTTAAAACAATTGTCTTCATCCTTTTTGCAAAATAATAGGGAACTTATTATAGAGGCTAATGGCTCTTTTTGGCCAATAGCAGGTTACTGCCATCACGGGGGCCATTTTTATGCTACTTCCAACAGGTTCCGAGATTTTTAAATGAATTTTTTCACCCCCCATCTATATGTTAGTAGTTGTGTACATTACTGATTCCTGGGGAATTCCCCAACCCCCTTTTTGGGGTCCTGAGTCGGGAACACAAATACCTTTTTGCAAAAGCAGCCATTTCCCTGCAGACAGTCCCTATGAGGAGTGTAGTTAGTTGAGGGGAAAAACACTTTATTTGGGGACATCTTAAAATCGCCCAGAGGAATCCTCAGGTCAAAAAAGATTCACAGCTTTTTTTCAGTCAACACAGCCTAGATTCACCAACATCCTTGACACATGACCTCCAAAGGTTTGTTGGAGGACAAAACATTGGGGCGGGAAATGAATTATAAAAAAGGCTCTTAGTGTTCTTTGCCCTTTCTACCCCGACAGTGGAAAAAAAAAGTTTTGTTGAGTAAATGTCCATCTTTTTAAACGTTTGGACAGAAATAATAATAATAATGTTTCTTCTGTAGATGTTCCCCATGAGGAAGAATAAAAAAAAAAAAAAGGGTCTGACAGAACTGGGAAAAAATCTGCTGTCACGCTTTTTTTGGGCCGATAACTGGTTTACCCAATGAGCAACCAGACGTTTTCCCTTTTGACCCTGACAAAACTGGAAAATGATATATGGGACTAATCAGCCCCCAGATAATAAGGATTTTGACTAAAAAGACATATATTTTTATAATACCATCATATATCGTGGGAAAATATCCAATTTTTTTCACAAAAAAAATATGTTTTCTTAATGTGAATGTTCCATATGAGCTCCCCTTTCCCTTTGTCCTCAGCTCATTTTTTTTAAAATTTAAAAAGGGCAGATATTTGAGTCATCATGTTGTTTCCTGTTTAATCAGCTATCTTCTGTCTGAAGGGAAAAAAACTTGTCCATGTTTTAAACTACAAGGTCAGTGTCAGTGAACATCAAAGCTTTAAAGGGATAAAAAAACTTTTTCCTCTGACATTAGAAGTGCCCACTGTGACTGTCCACCGGGGGTAGAATTTTTCAATTGCAGGCAGAATAACACAGAGACAAACTGTGGCTAAACCCCCATCGGGAGACCAAAAAATTTGTGTTCTTCCCCCCCATTCTCCTCCCCCACTGGTTCACCACCCATGTGACAAATCATTTTTTGGGTGTGAAGAAAGAGGGGACTTGTCCATTTTTCCCTGCTGTATCCTGAACCAGGAAAACCCCTTTAAGCAACATACTGACACACAACACACACAGGACAGAGGACTACACAGTCACTCTCTTCCTTTTTGGATAACATTTCCCGGGTGGGCCCCAAAGTCCGTGTGAAACAGCAGAAGAAGCAGCGACAAGTTCCAGCCTTGTGTTCATCAGCAGGCCACACTGGGATTTCTTCCTCCGTCGGCTTCATCTGCAGCGCTTTTTTTTGAAATGAACCGCGGGCCCGGGCTTTGTGGGGAAGGCGGGGTTTTGCAGCTATTAAAGGACCCATGTTTTTATTTTGGAACAACCGTGGGATCCCGCCGTCCTTTCCTCTTGGATTTCCAAGGAAAAAATCGTTTATTTTTCTTTCATGTCCCGGTTTTCCATGGGAAAACCCCGGGAGGAAAGGAAATTCCAGCTCCCGGGGATGTTTATTGTGTGTGCCCGTCTGATGCTGACTCGAGTTGTGAAGGTCAAAGGACCCCTTCCAAAAAACAGCTGACATGACAGAGGGTTCGGCCCTCAAAACCCCTCTGATTTTCGTGCTTTTTTAAGCAGGCCGTTTGCCAAATGAAGTTAGTGAGAGGGGGTGACCCGAGCTGACAGATTTTCTTTACAGTACAGTGGACAAGAAAAGAAAACCCAGGGCTGATGGCAGTGACAGATGGATCAACACGTGAAAAACATACAGGTGTACAATGACAGTGTTGTGGGTAAAGCTGAGTTAAATCCAATATCATAATAAGGGGGGAATATATTTTTTAAAAAATGAAAAAGGAAAGAACAGACGGCACATCAATTCACGAACCCTCCTGTCACACCACAGAATAATGATCACATTACTATAGAAACTTCTGGATAAAGGGGAACATTTCCTCATTTTCTCCCCACCAAAGAAAAGGGTTTTTTAATCATAAAAAATTTTAAAAAACTTTTTTAGAGAAAAAAGGAAAAAAAAGAAAAAATTTTTTCCCTCTTAAAAAAACTTTCAAGAGTCATCATGAAGAAAAAAAGTGTGGTAAAAGGGAATGGAAACAAAACCGGGAAATGACAGGTCAAACTGGCTCTTGGGGTAATTGTATAATAATAAAAATTCCTGCTGCAGTGAGAATTTTTTCCTTTCATCCTTTTTTTCCCATCAAGATGTCAACACACACACACACACACACACACCCCAAAAAAATCATGGAGAATATGGGACAAACCCTGATGCTTTTGACATAAAAAAATTCTCTTCAGAACAAAGTGTGTGTGTATTTTAAAAAAAGGGGTAAAAAAAGGTCTCATTATCTGCACAAAAAAACTCTTTGTTTATTCACCCAGTCAGCAAAAATTCCTATGAAAAAAACAGAAAAATAATTACACGCTGCCCAATAGACCCAGATACATTTAGCGGGGACAAAATTTCCTAAAGGCCAAATGTATTTTCTATTTTTCATTCTTCACAATGGTATGGATCTTTTTATCTAAACAAGATTGTGTGGGGGGGTGTGTGTGTGTGGGGCCGGTGTGTGTGTGTCTCACTTTAAATGAATACTTTTTCCCCATATGAAATAGTTTCACTGTTAATAATTTAAAGATCCTTAACAACTAGGATTTAAATACAGTCCTGTAGATGGTCATGGACAGAAAACAAGAATCAGAGTGAGAGTCTAAAGTGGCAGAGTATTTTCAAAGTTTGTTTTTTTGGGGCAAATTTCCTCTGTGTTTCCTCTCCCACCACAATTTTGCAAGGAAACATTGGTGTAAAAAAAAGGGGGGAATTTGGCAAAAAATACCTGAAGATAGAAATTGATCACCCAGATGTTGGCCTCTGTTTGTTTTTTCAACTCTAAAGTAAATTTTTTCCCAAAGGACAGGGATTTGGGATTTTTTCTCCATCTTTTCCCATTAGAATTTCTTTAGAAAGGATTTTGTTGCAGAAGTACAGATTCCTAGAAACCCTTTTCCTTTTAAAGCAAACCACAGTGCATCACACCAAACAAAGTTAAAAAGGGTAGAAAACCCTGAAATCATTGGTATGATTATTTTTCCATTTCACAAAATATCATTTGGGCAAAAAATTTAAAACATTAACTTTTAACACTGGCGGGGAAATCATGTACTGACTTAAAACCGGAGGTGATCTGGAAATTTCCCAGTTTCCCTGTCCCTTTTAACAATAGCTCCCCCCTTTCTTTTCAAAAATTGTGCAGAAATATCTGAGGCTTTTTTCCAAATCATGAACAAGTCCTGTCCCTCCAACTGTCTCTGCTCCTTTTTACTTCTGAATTTTTCCGGGGGTGTGTCCATTTTTCTGCAGCCGACATCAGGCTGTGAATTTGAAATCAAAGGATAAGGACAAAAAGTTGATTTCTGGAGGGTCCCCCCCCTTTATGGTGTTTGTTTTTTTTAAAAAGCAGGGTTTGGTCAGAGAGAGAATTGGGGGAGGAAATGGGTCAGGTCAGGGGCTGTTCAAAATGCAAAACAATAGGGGTTTACTGAGGGTTGGAGGGTGTTCCCCATGTTTGAGACAGAGCAAAACCCGTTTTTAAAACATATTTTATACACAAAGCATCAATGTACAATTTACTTTTTTTTTTCCCGGGCTGCATTGTTAGGGAGGAAAATTGCGGGGAGTCTTTGGATGTAGAGTATGAGTGAGTTTCACCATATGTGGTTTTTGGGGAAAAAAATAGTTGTTTCCATTAATGTTAAACGGGTGAGTAAAACCTGTATTAAGAGTTATCAATAAAATTATTTTTGTAGACGAAAAAATATTAATGTCATAAAAATAAACAAAAATTTTTCATACCCCCCGGGAAATTTTTTACTTAAAGCTTTATTCAACCCGCGTGTTTCTTTTATTGGAAATAACAAGGGGTTTCCAGAAGATAATAAGAGTTACGAGGCATCATTTGGGAAAAAATTTTCACCTTGATTTTTATTTAAAAAAACTTTTAAATCAAAATTTGTCAGGGTTTTGAATAATTTTGGGCTTGACTTGTATAAAGCATAAAATTAGTATGTTTGGAATAATAGTGATAACTAGAATGAATAGTAATGTATGATAACATGGGTGATGGTCCTAAAGAAATATGGCCCCCTTGGCAAGCATTCCCTTTCTGCTTTCAGGGCAGTTTTGGGCCCAAGGGTTTGAGTTTGGTCAGAGGTTTTTGAGGGCCCAGAAAGACCCAGGCTGATGGCAGGGGGAAAAAGGAGATTTAATGAGGATAAAACCGCAGTCCAAAACTTTAGGACTGATAGGGGAGGGAGAAGCGTGGCAGGCAGTTTTTGGCAGGGCGATCCAAAAACTGGAGGGTTTTACTGAAAGGGGGACAATCCAGCATCAAGTGAAGCCCCCCGCAAAAAAGGGGGATGACAGAAATGAGGTGCAGGGTATCAGCCTCAGCAAAGGCCGCCTCTTTACTCAAAAGAGGGAACCTCCCCCAGGAGGGAGAGGGGGAAAAAAAACCAAAACACAACACTAAAAATCCCAAAACCCCTTACATAAACATATTCTCAATTGAAACATATTTTTTTTTGTGTGTAAAAGCTCATTTTTTTGGTTTGAATGTAAAAAATTAATTAGTAGCCAGACAGTGTCTTTTTTGTGGGGGATTGTCATTTTGATCAAGTGGTATAAATGTGAATTGAGGAGGGCAGTGATGTCAGCAAGCATGTCTGGGTTTTTTTTTAGCCAACACTGTTGATAGGGGCAGTTCAGCCAGGTGGCTTACTGTGGGGTTTTTGGTGTAGTTGAGTGTTTGTCGGATGGGCAAAATTATACAAATGGAAATGAAAGTAACCGATGGTGCTTTGTGGATGGACTGGGGTTGTAAAAAGGTGATATGCATCTGATTCTGTTTTCCCCGGGATTTATCCCAAAATGTCAGCAAAGTTGTTGTAAGGAGGGGAATTTGGTAAAAAGAGTTATTCCCGTTAGTATAAAAAATTTTATTTTTTATATTTGGGGATGGTATGTGGGCAAAAAATTTTTTTGCAAGTAAGAAAAAAGTATCATTTTTACCAATTTTATATAAATATTAAATTTTTATTAAATCTTAGGGGAAAATGCAATAATACAGGCATGCATGATTAAAATATACTTGGCTGTAGATAGAAAAAAAAATCAATGTTCATAGTATGAAAAAAAAAAAATAGTATTTGTATGTATCAAATTTTGTGCATGGTAATAAAAAAATAACACATCCCCCGGGGTTAACTCCCGTCCCATGTTATCACCTTGCAACCTGTTGACTATTGTTCGATAAGATTCCTGGACAGTTTTACCATATTTTCTTTTTTTAAGGGTTCTGGTTGTTTTGAGATTTGGGAATGTACTATTGTAGATGTTTTAAAGAATGGAAAAAAAAAGGAAGAATTTAGAAAAAAACAGAACTGATGAACTAATGTGATTTTGATTTTTGATGCAAACACTCACAATTAAATAATTCGGGTTTAGAAATTCAAAGTTCACCAGGGGAAATTTTGGGGAAAGGGGGAAGAAAATATGAATTAGTTGGTTTTATGCAGTTTTAAATTTTACCTGTGGGGGGCTTTTACATGGTAATGCCTTTGTGTGGTTTAAATTCGGGAATTATTGCAAACAACCCCAGACTTAATTTGTGTTTGGAGAAGGTCAACATAAGTACCAGTATGTATTTAGTGTTTGCCTTGATCCTTTTATGTTTTATTCTGTCATGTTATGGGGTCTATCATCTGTCTATTACCATCTATCTCATATGGGGGTGTTTTTCCTTTTTATGCCTTTGATGTATCAACATTTAATCGATGTCACAGGGTGCAAAATGGAAAACAGCCAGAACAAGTTTAGAAGTCAAACAGGAGCAGCGTTGGGTGACAGGGCTTTTCATGATTTAGGAAGAAAAAGCACTGATATTTTGCACAATTATTGACAAAAAGGGAGGAAAAGCTGTTTCAAGGACAAGAGGAAACCCAAAGGGAAAATCCACATCACTTTTATGGTTGCCTACTTGTCTACCGAAATTTTGGTTTGGTTTTTTTTTATAGTTTGACTTTGAGATCTCAGCCTGATCTCTGGTTTCATCATTTTCTGTTAAAAAGGGGGGTATTTGGGGTCAAACCCATTTTCCTTTGTATGTTGACCCCGTTAATGATAATGTTTGATGTGGGCAGGTGGATAAAACCCAGTCCTTTTTCGTCCTTTGTGTTTCCTTTTTATTGGGGTTTTCAGCCCCTTCTTTTAAAAAGGGACATCTTGCATGGAGACCAGAATTAACCCTAGAGCTTTTTTCTTCAAAACAGAATTAAAAAACTTGACCCCGCAGAAAATGACTGATGACTTTTTTAAACGTATCACTTTTTTTTATTGTAAATGTGGGTGTTAAAAACCCAAGGGGGCATGCCACATCCTTTTTTCCCTTTTATTAGTTATTTTTTTTCATGATTCCCTGTCTAAAAACCCCTCCATCTTACATCAAAAAATAAGACGGGTTTAAAATGACCAGTGGCAAATGTTGACCAGGTTCAAGGACAGGTCTTTCCCAACTGGAATCCCTTTCCAAACCCCCATTTTATTTTGGGGGCACTATCTTTTTTCCTGGTATTTTGGGCTGATGTCCCTTGAAGTTTTTTTTAACCCACCCCTCCTATCAAAAACCTCCAAACTTTTGTTTTTTAAGGAACCCCTCCCTTTAAAAAACTTTCCCTCCTCTAAAGTCCCCCAGCTTACTGGTTTATTGTGAGCCCAGGGGGCCACAGGCCAAAAGAAAAAGGGCACCAAACCCAAGGGAATTTCAAAAATAACCAAAATTTAAAAAGGGGGGGGGGAAATAAACATGATGGATTCTTCATTGCAAAACCTTAACCCAATTTTAGCATAATTTTGACTTCAATCCGTAAAAAAATTTTTATAGTAAAGGGGGTTTTTTATATGATTTTCAACTTTTTAATAAATTATGAATTTTGTTTTCTCCTGTTTTGGGGAAAGGGTTGCCCCTCGTCCCAAAAAAGAAATTTCTACTAAAAATTTTTTTTTCAAATACAAGTTTTCAAAAAATTTAATTTGGGAACTTAAGAAAATGACACTTTACTAAAAATTTAAAATTTAATATTTAAGAATGTTTTTGGAGTGGTTTTATAATTGGGAAACCAAAAATCCTCTTTTGCAAAAGCTTTTTTTTTAAATTTCACCTGTAAGGTAAAACCCACAGTGTGTTCACGTTTTTTATTTTCCTTTAAAATGTTTTTTTCCCCCTTAAAAAATGGAAGCGTTTTTCCCTTTTTCCCCCGGGGAGTGTTTTGGGGTTTTGGACTCACAAGTTCTGGTTTTGCTCCCAAAATGTTTTTAAAAAAGGAAATATCCTGCATTTAAAGAAACCACATCCTACATGATGTGACTTTTACACTTAGGTCATTTTGTTTTTTCAGTCGAGGAGATGTGTGTTCAGTCAATTGGGTTTTCTTGGGTTTAGGGTAAATCCCACCCGCTGTGGGCCCACCTCCTTTGAAAACCTGTGGTATTTTTAATTTGGGTGAAAACAGGGGAAGGTTTAAGGTTTTCCGAAAACAGCTGCCCCCCCTCCCCATGGCTTTACCTCCCTGTAGAGGAAAAAAAAACACCCAAAACAGCTTTTCCCCCCCTGGCTTTGCTCTGTTTGATGTTCCCCTCAGGGGCCTCAGGAATAAACAACAACGCCCGAAAAAGAAAAGCCCAAACCCAACTGAATAAGATGAAACAGGTTTCCCCGACCCGGGATTTTTTTTTCCCCCCGGGGAACCGAAGTGAAAATTATAATAACCTTTTGAATTAATTTACCCTTTTTATTTTTCTTTTTCTCTCATATTTTTTTACTTTCTTTTATTTTTTTGCTTTGAAAAACACTTAACTTAATCTTTTTTTTTTTATTCATTTATGTTGTTATTCATACATTTATGAAAATTTTATCTGTTTATGAAAAAATTCAAACAAAAAAAGGCCTTTTTTTTCATTTTTTTAATCTCCCCCTGTTCTTAAAACTGATCCCCAATGATTTGTAACAAAATGCTCCCTTTTTATTATTTTAAAAAGAAAACAAGAAAAATTATTTAAAAACAAAATAAACTTTAAAATATTAATCATTAATGATTGTTTTCTGCCAGATAGATCAATAATTTGTATAACAAAAACGGTTTTTTAAAGTTGAGAAATTTTTTTTCTTTTACTTAGCCCTTATTTTAAAGTAGAAAGTGATTGTCATGCCCCTCATGTTTTTTTTTCTTCCAAAAACCCGCCTTTTCTTTCTCCTTTTTCTGTAAAAATGACAACATGTTTTGGGTTTAACATTGTTTTGTTTTACTGGATAAAAGGGTTAGTTAAACATTAGAAGGGAAACCCAAGGCTTTTCCTTTTTGCCCTTCTACCAATCAGATGTTAGGGGGTGAAGTGAAACCATCCATGGCTCATTCAAAGAACCTGACATAAGAAAATTGAATGATTTTACCCTCACACTGGCCTCTTTTTAATTTTTTATTGTTTTTTGGGGGTAAAAGTTTTTTAAAAAATGCATTAATTTGGGGAGTTTTTAGGTAAAACCCCCTTAGGAGAGTGAAAAGCTCGGAATTGTAAAAATTAGCAACATGTTTTTATTTTTTTTATATTATTTATTTTGATGTTTTTTCTGTTAATATGTCTTTTTTTTTATTCCCCTTTTTTAAATTCATTGTTTTTATTCCTTTTTGTTTTTTTTGAAAAAACTTTGGTGTTTATCCACATTTTTTTAAAGGGGAGAAAAACAAAAGGGAACTAAAACAAAACTCAACACTTAGTACATTTTTAAAGGCAAATTTTATTCACTGTATTTATTGGTTTTTTTTTATCGTTTTAAATATTACCAAAATACCTCCTCGGAAAATATATAAAAAGGGGGGCAAAAAACTTTTTAATAAATGGAGTTGGGCAGGTCTGGGTGAAATATTCTGTTTCTTTTCACTCTGGGATAGGGCGTAACAGTAAAAGAACTATAAAAAACTGCTTTCAAACGGGGGTTTTTTAAAAGGGATGATACTCCCGTCAACCTTACAGACCCCTTCAGTTTTCCTTTCCCCCAACTAAAAGAAAAATGAAGAAATTTAAACCAACTTTTTTTTTTCGCCAGTTTTTTTGGCTTTTGAATTAAATAATAAAAACATCCATATTAGGGGTGTTTTTAATTTTAAAACTTTTGGGGAAACAAAACCCTCAAAACCATCCACCTTTTTTGTTTTGTTGGAAAAATTCCTTTTTTCAGTGAAACAAATATTTAATGAAAAATTATAAATCAATAAGTCTGTTTAACCCCATATGTCTTCTTTTTGTTTTATTTAAGCTCCTTAAAGGGAAAAAAAAACTTCAAAGTCCCCCGTAATTAGGCCAAGGAAAAGGGGGATGAGAGCAGGGAAAAGGAGAAAACTTCAACTCACATTACTGTTTCTTCATTTTATGCTTTCAGAAAATCAAACCCCAGTTTTCTTGCCTTTTTAAACAAGCATTGAAAAAAAACTGTTTTGTTAAAAAGGTTGTGAATTATTTCCCTCCTTTTCCATTTTTACTTTTTGTTGCGATTTGAATTAAAATTGTGTTCAGGTTTTAAAACCATCACCACACCTGCTCATTCTTAACCTTCTTTGTTTTTTACTCGTTTTTCTCAAAAAAATGAACCAAAAATCACTTTTTGGAGATACAACTTTGTTCGGGTTTACTTTAAAAAAACGTGTTTTTTGAAACCCTAAGTGCCCTTTTTTCTCTGGGTTCTGCCCTTCTTTTATGGTGTGAACCCCCCAAAAGATTGTTTTTGTAAAAGATAAGTGAAGGACAAGTATGTTCATTATTCGTTTATATATTTATTTGTTGTTGGATTTCAAATAAAAGCCATAAGATTCGAATGAAAATTTTTGAAATTTTAACCAAAAAGAGCCTCTGCAGTCATTGCTTTTTTTGTTAAATTTAAAAAGACTGACTTGCTTTAATTGTTTAGGTGAGATGCCTATAAATTTCTAATTGTCCTCCAGCAAACGATCAATCATTGGGGAAATTTAGGTTACATGGTTTCCCCACCCCGTTTGCTGATGCTTTTTTGGAAAATTTGCTTTCTTTTTAAAATTGTTTTTTCATCTTCCCAGTTATTTTTTTTTGATCAGAATAAGCAAATTTGTTTTCAATCCCAGCCCAGAACGGGGAAATGAACTGCCCCAAAAGGGGAAAAATTTCTTTTTCACAGTGTAAACCTGGATTCAGACTAAAAATGTCAAAATAGGGTGCATTTTCAACCTTTATTTTATTGGGCCGTTCTTGGCCCAAAAAGGAAAAATTTTAAAAAAACAAAGTTTCGCTTAACCAATTTTAAAAGTTTTTAGTATTTTTTGGAGGGGCCCCATTTCCTCTAGACTGAAATGAAACCAAATTCTGTTTTTTGGGATTTCCCCTCTATTTTTGACCCCCAAGGTCTCCCTGTGAGTGTATTGTAATAAAGGGCAGTCCAGGTTTCACCTCTTCTCTTCTAAAAAAGGCCGTTTGGGGAAGGCTTAAAGTAAAGGGGGGAAAAAAAAAAGTTCCCCCTTTCAATCAAAATTTAAAAGTTGTATTCCCCAATTTTTAAAAGGAAGAAAAAGAAAAAGAAAAAAAAATTACCTCTTTGTCTTGGCGCATTTTTCTCTGTTTTAAATCAAACCATTCTCTCAAAAAACATTTAAACTTTTTGAAAATTTGGGAAAAGGCACATATCCCACCCTTTTTAAAAAGTGTTTAAAATGGGAAAAAAAAATTGCGTTTGTGATCCAGTTGTCATACATTATGTTCATTCGTTATTTTATACAATCATTCTTCTGAAGAACAATTTCCCTGTAATGTTTTAATTTAGTGTTTGATTTTTTAAAAGTCAATTAGCAGAGTAACTGCAGAAAAAAATTTAATAGTTCTGGGAAATTTTTACCTTTTGGGGCAATACAATTTTTCTCAATATTTTAAAGAACCCCCGAAAGGAGGAAACCTTCATTATCATTATCTTCTTAAATTTTTATTTTATATTTCACAAACTTAAAAGCCGTCATTAAACCTGGCAGTTGGTGATCCCCAAGTGTGGGGAAATACAGTTTTTTTTCATGAAATGAACTTGATTTTCCAAAAAGTTTCAGAGGATTTTAATCAGTTCATTTCTGACAAAAAATAAAAAAAATATTAAAACACAAACCACTTTTCAAAAATTAAACCCCTTAATTACCCTGCACTCCCGGTCTCTTCCCCCTTAAAACCAGTTTTGATGCTGTAATATTCTAACATATAACTACCATAAAATCAATTAACATTTTCAGGCGTTTAAAAGGGTAAGGTGATGAAAATGGGACTCTCCTTTGAAATTTGGGGAACTGAGATTTTTGTCATAAATTTTATTTTTAAACGAAGGACCCCCAAATTGCTGTCACTGGAGGACTGAGGAATTGAAAATTTCTTTAATTAAAAAATTAAACAAATTTACGTTTTTTTCTTTATCCTATGTGTTGATTTTTTTCTGAAAACCAAGTGTTAAAATGGTCCATTTTTGTTTTTCCCAAGTTCCCTTGGGCTTCTGTTTCTTTCCCCTTACCTTTTAAGTATCGCAGCTGCTTTCTGGGTCCTGTAACCCTGTTTAAAAGCTAACTTTCTAAACCTTGTTAGCTGGGAAATTTTTTCCCTTTTTTTAAAAACACCTTATTCTACTAGTAACGAGCAATTTTCCAATTAATGGAAATTCCAGGTTTTGGTCATTGGGTTTGCCAAAACCCCAAAATGTTTTTAAAGCGATGTTTTCCCCTCCCAAACTTCAACCAACAATCTTCGGGCATCTGGGAAAAACCAGTATAAAAAAATTATTTCGTTTTAAACTTCACTTCCCTTTGCTCTGATGTGTTTTTCTTTCCAGAAAGGGAGAGTTTAGTTTCTGATAAAGGTTAGAAAAAAAGTATGAACCCCAGATCGTTAACCATACTTCAGGCATTTTTAAAGACTTGGCCTGGATGACCTGTAACTTTCTTCTTTGAATTCAGAAAAAAACTGAGGTTATTTTGTTTGGTCCCAAACACCTCAAAAACTGTTTATCTAATCACATAGTTACTCGGGATGGCATTAATTTAGCCTCCAACACTGTGGGGAAACCCTTTGGGAGTTTTTTTTTGATCAGGATTTGCCCTTTTTAACTAAATAAAAAAGTCTCTAGGCCCGCCTTCTTTCATGCAATTGAAGATTGGGAACATTCTCTTTCTTTTCTCCTCAGCCCCTCTCACTTGTATTATTTTTATCACATGTCATTAACTCGGCCTTCTGTAGTCCGGCTTGTTTCTCTCTGGCTCCTTTTCTGTTTTTCTCGGTATCTCGGGTCGGAGCTGCATTTTTCTGTGGTCCTGGCTCCCCCCAATTGCTGCTGTTTATTGTTTAATGATCCATTTCTCCTTTTAGTGTTCCCCTGCCAGATACTTTTTGATTAATATTCAATGCAGACTTTGTAAAAAATTCCAATCAGACAGCTTTTTTTTTTTGTGCTTTGTTTCCTATCAAAACTGTAATCTGCTGAGCACACTTTTCCCAATAACTGTTCTGTAATCTGAATGCGGGTTTTCTAACATTGTTCCCCCAACCCTTTTTGCACATGTTTTATATGCTGATGCCCTTCCCTCCCCTTTCCCCATTCCAGCTGCCACTGTGGGGCAATTTTTTTTCTTTTTAAAAGTCCCGCCCCCTTGTGTGTTTATTTATTTCAGTCGGCTGAGGGGGGGGGAACTATCAGCTCATGGTTGGGGCACCAGCACATAGCTCCCCCAAAAGTGGGTTTTTTGAAGCCTAAAATTGTTTTTTGGGCGAAGAAGTAAGAAAAATTTATCAGTCTCACAGTCCAAAGCCCAGTCACTATGTAGCTTCCCCGTTTTTTTGTCATGCAGAACATAAATCAAAAAAAGAAAAAAGGCCTTTTTTTCAAAAAAAACCCCGGGGTTTGGGAAAAAATTGACATCAAAACAACGGGCCTTTTTAAATTGATATTGTTTACATGTATTTAATGATATTATTTTTAAGTATCCACTGAGTTTTCCTAGTCCCAAAGTTGGACCCCCCCCACATTTTTAAAAACTTGCTACCCCCCCGGGTTCCCCAACACTGTACCCCAAGTTCGGGGCGCGGGGTTTTTTCCCTCGAATAAATGCCAGCACCTTATTTTTTTTACTCAACATTCTTGAGTTACCTGAATTTCCGATGTTCGAGTCTTTGATGTTGTGTTTTTATACTGCACTGTTGTGGTTTTTAGGTGTAGGTGAGTTGTCACTGTAAAGTCGGGATAGGAGGAGGAGGACCGTTATCCGCCATGTTGTGGATTTTTTTAGGCGGTAGTGGTAAAGCAAGTGAGCTGATGGTCGTGCTGAACACGGGCCTTTGTTGGTTTTGGGGTTCCCCTTCTGCGAAAAACAGTTTTTCCTCCCTAATCAGCCTGGGAGGGGGGCCCTGACCCGCTGTTCCGCTTTGGGCCCAAAATCGCCTGAGTGGGAAGCGGGGGAGAACAGCTCTGACTTTCTCTGTCATTAGATGAACTCTACGGGGGGTCTTCAACAGGGTCCAGGGGGTACTGAGGGGTCGTGGAAAATTTTTTTGGGTTTATTAGAAAATTTGTAATATATTTTTTTCATTTTTTCCTTTTTTCCCACAAATTTAATTTTTTAAAAACACATTAAATGAACCTACATATGGATAAATGGGGGGGAAGATGTTATCTTATAGAAATGCCCCATTCAGTGCCAGGAGCTTCTTTGGGGTGGTTCACTCACTACGACACCCAGTGGTAGGCCTATGTGTCATCCCAGATGGTTGAGTTTACTGCCCCCAGTATGTTTAAAAATATGAATCTGTCCATTATTTTTTACCATAGGGATTGTATGGTAAATTTTTGTTTATGCTGGGATGGCATAATAGACCATCACCATTTTCTTTCCACTTTATGTTTAAATAAAAAAAATCAATTTGAATAGCTTGTGCATAAATCATGAATTGAAAAGTGTTGATATTATTGGTATCAGTTGACAAGGTATGTTTATAAAAAGGGACTCTGCCATTTCCACTGTCCTTGCCCTTTAAAATAACATTAATACATGAATCTGTATTTTTTGAAAAGCAATATTGAATGCACAATAAAAAAGGGATGTTTATACATGGCACTTTGGGTCGTTTTTTATAAAACACAACTTTTTTACAAATATAGGTAGGGGGCCCTTTCCCCCTCCCACATCAGTTTCGGGGTCCTTTCCAATATCTTGGGGCTATCATTGAAAAATTGACTTTCGAAAATTGTGAAGTGGTTTGTAAAAGGCTCAAGTTTAATGTTTAAAATTTCACTTTTCACATTGACTGAATCATAATAATGTTTTCTTTTTTAGAACCATTTTATCATTTTCTTTAGGCTGGGTTTATGACAACTTTAAAACAGAGGAAATCCCCGACCCAAAAAGTTAATGGTTAGTCATCTGTTGGGGAGTCCCAGAAACCCCCGGGCCCTGAAGGAAGGTACAGAGACAGCTACCTATTTTAAATGGGACCCCCTTTGCACTCCACTTTCAGCTTCTTCCCCCTGGCGGGGGTTTTTGCAAAATGTAAAACCCGATAAAAAAACTTTGTTTATTTATATTTATTTTTTGGGGTTTTAAAAATTTTTTTTTTATTGGGGGGTTTTAACTTTTTTTTTATTTCTTTAAGAAGGTCTTTTTTGCCATTTGTACACAAACCTCATGGGAATTGCATTACTAAGGTCAGGAGAATATAATAAAAAAAAAATACCTTTATTTCCCTTTTTAGCCTATAAGTATTCTAGGTTACTATTAAAGATGGCCTTTAGTTTTCTAAAATGGTTCTTCGTTTTTCATGAGGCGATATTTACATAGGGGGAATAGAAAAAACTATGATTAGTTGGTGTGACATTTTTCCCAAAAATTTGCCATCACCTGACTGTGGCAGGAAAAAACTCTGTGTGTGTTTTTATCTCTGCCCGTGTTCAGGTTTATGGTGTGTGATTGTTTTGAAAATGGAGTTTCTTTTAATGTTCAATGCCTTCTTTTGCAGCTTGTTGTGTAAATGGTTATGGATGGAAAATCATTTGTGATCTCTTTGTTTTTACTATTCTCGAGCTTTCCCTCTCTGCCCGGGTGGTGTTCCTGCCACCAGTGATCCTGTAGTGAGATGTCCTGGGCCCCCTGGGCTTTTGGGGGCGGGTCACCCCACCTTCCGAGCAGTAGATGAAATATATCTTTTGGCCTTTTTTTTTTGGCAACGTGTTTTCGCCAGCTCAGGTTGGGTGTGACATGGGGCCCGGAAATTTTGGGTGTCGTCCCTCTAACCCGTCCCTCTGATGATGAGGGGGTTGGGGGGGCTTTTTCCTGGGAAATCATAATGGGCCCCCCTTTTTCCCTCTCCTATGGAACCAACTGCCAGTTTGGGTGGAGGAAGCAGACACCCTCTCTAATTTTAAAAGCGAAGCTTAAAACCTTCTTGTTTGATAAAGCTTATAATTAGTTGTAGTTACAGTCCTAGTTATTTATTAAACTTATAGTTAGTCACAATTATCTCTATAGACACTGTTACAGTTAAGGATATAGCCCTTAGTAGGGCTGGCTCAGGCAACTGAATCATCCCCTAGTTATGCTGCTATAGGCCCTAGGCTGCTGGGGGACATCCATGATTACTACTGCGCACTTCTTCTTCTTTCTCTTTCTCTCCTCAGACCCACTCTCAAATCTATTAGCCTTTATTACATGTCATTAACTCTGTGTCCTCTCTGTCCCGTAGTCCTGTGTTTGTTTCTCTCTGGTCTCTCTTTCTCTGTACCTTACTGCAGGTACCTCTGGCTCCGGAGCTGCATGTCCTATGGTCCTGGCTCCACCCACCTGCTGCTGTTTATTGTTTACAATGATCTATTTCTAACATGTTTAATGTTCGTTCTGCTACAGATAAATATTTGATTAATATTCTTTGCAAACTGTAATGTAAATAATTACCAGTCATGACAGCTTTTTGCCTCTGTGCTCTGTTTCATAATTCTAATCTGCTGAGCACACATTATCCAATAACTGTTCACTAACTGTAATGTAAATACTGACCCACATTGTCTGTATTATGCTGCATGTCTTTCTCCCCTCTCCTCCATTCCTAGCTGTCCTATCTTCCTCCTTTTCCTCCTTTCACCCAGCCCGGCCATCGGCAGGAGGGTCCCCATCTGAGCCAGGTTCTGCTCAAGGTTTCTTCCTGTTAAAGGGAGTTTTCCTTGCCACTGTCGCCTTAAGTGCTTGCTCTGGGGTCAGGCTCTGGGTCTCTGTAAAGCGCTTTGAGACAATTTTGATTGTGGAAGGCGCTATATAAATAAAATTGAATTGAATTGAATTGAATTGAATTGGCTCAGAGAGTCAGAGGGGATGAGGGGAGGTGTGGACCCAGTGAGGGATGAAGAGCAGAGGAGAGCAGCAGAGAGGCTTTTATGAAGATCTGGTGAACTTACAGGAAGATGAAGCAGGTGGGGAGCCTGGCTGTGTCTGCACAGCAGTAGAGGATTCTCTAAAAGTTCAACATGATGGACAAATGGGACATTTTACTAATCTGTCTCCAAGACAAGGAAATATGTTCATCGTGTTCTTTGGGGATGAACATATCGTATTTCTTTAGATCAGTCATTGATATTGTTTTGTTTTATTCGATAGGACATATTTATTGATTTGTCAACGTAAACTTAAATCCATAGAAGAGTTTCAGTGTGTGTTTGAGATCTCTAAAGCATTTAACCCTTCTAGATCAGATCTACAGAGCCTCTACCATCACAGAGGGATGAGGACTGGAGAGGTCAATAATGAACATGAGGTCAGACAGATTAAACAGCATCCAGAAACCCATGGAATGAGAAACAAGCATGAACAGAAGACATCTCAGCCTCTGGAAGACCAATCAGACAGTGACTGGCAAAAGGGGTAGCTGGCATTGAGAAAACAATCTGCTTGATTGACTCTGGACTGGGCTGACAAAATAACGGGACATACATACATTTCATTCATATTCAGAAACTGAATGCTGAAAGAAGAAAAAAGAGATTCTAGCTTGGTGAACTTGTTCATCAGTTCTTTAATAAAACAAAGAAGCAGGACTCTGCAGGTTTGAAGAGTCCAAATTCTGTTTGTCTTTGTAGTCTGGATGATGCAACTTCCTCAGACTTCCCAGCACTGAGATCCTGACTGATGTTACAGAGTCACCTCAGTGGATGTGCTGCTGACAGAAACCTCATCAGGAAACTGCTTCCCTCTGCTCCTCTGGATAACCACCGACCTGCAGCAATGATCAGTCCCTCTCTAGAGTGTGTGACATGGTGACAGAGGAATGGAGGGATTCCATAACTGAAGTACTTCAGGAAGAAAGTTCAGAAGGAGGCAGGCCAGAAGATCATCTCCCATCAAGACTTGTGACCTCCACATCATGTACCACATCCAGTCTTCTATGAATCCTGCTGCAATTCTGGAGATATTTGAAAACCAGAGAGGAGGGCTGCAGAATACTGTGGCTGAATACATTACACTTCCCTGGTGGATTCAGTCAAACTGAAGAACATTAAGTACCAGTGAGAGAGCTGGGAACAGATCCACAGGTCAGGATGAGAAGACTGATTGAGTCTCGGAAGCAGCTTTTGAGCAACTGCAGGAAGGAAACCGATCTTCCCTACAAGTCAGACCTGACAGGTGTGACGATATCAGAGCAGCCTCGACATATAAGGTATTACACAGGTCTTTAAGAGAGACCTTACCAGGACAGGGTGTTCTGCTTGTCCATCTTCAATTAACACCAGGGTTTCTGGCTGCTCTTCTTATCCATCAAGCCTTCATCAAGTCTGGAGTCAAATCTGCTGTCGGAAGAACAATCACATCTCAACTTCAAATTCAATTGTCACAGATAGAGCCGATCAACGCAGCTCTCAGAGGGCTGTGAATGATATACAAGTCAAACAGACACCTGAACATTCCTCCGCTTCCCTCCTAGGTCTTTTCCTGCAGATGATCAGACTCTCTCCTCGAGGTCTACTGGCTGAACAGGAAGTAAACTCCACAGACCAATCAACTATGACAGTCCAGTACATAAAGAAGAGATTAGAAGAGACTCCTCACCGGGCAAGCATCAACTATTTCACTGCTCTGCGATGAACTGAATGAGTGTTCTCTGATGGAGCAGATCCAGCAATCCCTAGGTTGGGAATCTCCCAGATGAACTGCTCTCTCCTGCTCAATAGGTCAACGTCTTCATCTTCCTGTCATCAGAAAAGATCTAAATATTTGACCTGAAGAAATACTCTAGCTTCAGAGGCTCTTCATTGCTATGATATCAAATATCTAACGAGCTCTATGGTATAGATGATTGGATTTGACAGCTTCATCATTTATATAAAGACTCTACTCATTTTGTGGGAAGGAAAATAAATTCCTCTTGCTTTGGTTTACTCCATCATCTACGCTGAAGCTTCATCACATTGAATCTGGAATTAAAATAATGGATCCTACATTCTGAGCCAAATTAAGCTGGTGCGACAGGTTGACATCAGAAGAGTACCGAAAGAAGAACTGTGTGGGAGATTCAGCCCTTTTAGTAGTTCAGTAACTGGGCAAATACACATGAGCAAACTCATCAGATTTAATATTTGGTAAAATCAACTTTTGATACAGTGACTGCTGGTATCCATTATTATGTTTAAAGTGGTATTACCAGGATCCCCGATAACATATCATATCTATTCTTCCAAATACTTGGCCCTTAACTGCTTACATATCTATTTATTACTGGTTGTTATCTTGTTAACTATCATGCTCTTAACTTGTTGAGAATGAAACAGAAAGAGATTTGAATCAGAGCCAATGAAAGATGATCATCAATGCTAGAAACTCCTCATTTGTTAGCAGGTGGATAAAAGAAGCTGTCTTTCTGCCTCAACAAATCTGTGTTTGATGTTTGGCCCAGTTTTTCAAATACAGGTCTATTGGTTTGCTGTAATTTCTGAAATGACTGAGGTTTGTCCTGATCGTCCTTTCAACTGATATTCTTTGACTTTTCTTCCATTGTTTCCTCTTCAGACTGAGCGGCTGTAACCTCTCAGAGGAAGGCTGTGAAGCTCTATCCCTCGATTCTCAGCTCCCAGTCCTCTAGTCTGAGACACCTGGACCTGGTAATAGCAACAGCCTGCTGAGATTCAGGAGTAGAAGCTGCTGTGTAGTTTTCTGGAAATTACACTGTAGACTGGAGACTCTGGTCAGTTCACTGCTCTATTACTATTTGTAGATCTTCATATCTTTAATCCACAACTGAACCTGGTTTACTCTTCATCCAGACAGATCCTTCTTCTTGATGATTTAAAATAGTTATTATTCCATATTACGGCTTTTTCTTCTCTCAGACTGAGGGTATTTCAACTTCAACTATTGTTTCAGTCAGTTGTCACCGAATAACGTCCTGGCTTCAGTAGAACCTTGGAACTCACACATAAATGTTTATCTTTTTGATCAGCAGACTAATGTTTTCTAAATGAAGTGCATAGAAAATGCAGTGTGGAAGTTGTTCAAAGTCCACTTTATCCAACAATATACAGAAGATCTCACAACTATTTGTATGTAATCAGACGAAAAGGCTTACTTGAAGTTCATTCAGTGTATGTGTGTGTATGTGTGTGTGTGTATACGTTTGATATTTAACACAAGTGTAGTAATTGTAGTGTCTTTCTCCATTGGGTTAGATTGACTTATTAAAACACATGTTAGGAGCCAAAGACTTAAGGATATGCTGTTGGTTTACTCGATAAGATAGATGAATATTATACATTTCTCTAAAGACAGATCCACATCTCTCTGTGATCCATCTATGTGAAAATTCAACCTTATTGGTTTTTTATTAATTGTATTTGTATAAATCAGTTTTATGTTTTGACAAATCATTATTCAGTAAATCTGCCGCTCGTCTAAATATTTCATCCTTTCATATTTAAATATATAGCTCTGAATATTGTCAGTCTATTAGTTTTTCATTTGCTTACCTTTTGATAAAAGTCAGCCCTTGTTGCAGCTAATGGATGTGAAGCTAGCAACATGGTAGCTCAGAGAGATCGTCTTTACTTGACTGTCACTATTCACTGAAATCCTTTGGAGAAAATATCCTGGGTCAAGAAAATCCTGAACAGCAGTAAAAATGTTTTTCTAAATGGGCAGCCTCCTTGATAACCAAGTGGAGTCAGATCAAGGTTCTCAGTTAACTCAAATGGTTTTCCTTATGGCTCCAAATAAAATTAAAAGACTTGGTAGGGTTTATTTAAAGGGTGACGGGAGCAGAGTCATAGTGGTCACATATTGGACGGACCAGTTTTCAGCTTCAGAGTTGATGTTGGTCCATCACTCAGTGAAGGTGAGGCTATGGGGTAATATGAGGACATAGATTCTTCTGGAGCTGGAAGACTCTCTATTGTCATGACTACAAAGAAATGGATAGTCACAGTGTTTGGGATTTAGAGCAGGTACACACTGGATATAGATGCTTAGAAGCTGCTGTTTCTAACAAATCCACTTTATTTAGCAATCATCAGCTGAATCTCAAGAAATGAACATGGGTGAATGAAGAGATCTTTTTTTGGATGACAGAGTTTAGGAAAGTTTTCAAAGCTCTGTTGTAGATGAAAGAAAACCACTTTATCAGTCTCTATTGGATTGGATAGATAACACCATTGTGGATCAGAAATAGACTCTACACATGGGAACGCTGATAGAATGTTGAACTATCCTTCCTCCACCAGCCTATGATACCAAACTGCAGTGAGGGACAAGCTCATGAGGTCTATTCTCTGAGCAACTAATTCAGTAAAACGATTTCAGTGAGCAGATCTTTTCAACGGCTTCTGATCCATGACTGGAAGCGTCTGAGGAGTCAAGTCAGAACCACCCTCAGGACTTATTACAGAGATGCAACGGTGATTCAATCAGTGTACGGATACATGTCAGTAGTGTTTACACATCATGAGATCAAAGTGCGGCAAAAGCTCAGATCTTCTGCTACAACTATCATTTCTGCACCTGTCAACAGGTGCAGGCTCTTCAACAAACAGCTTTTACACTAGTTAAAGTCATAGAGTGATGATGATGAACGACACCATCAGATCTGATGTTTTGTAAAAGGCTGGAAGCTGTTTTAAACAGAGCTAGCAAGCTGGAGTTGAGAAGGATGGCACAACAGCTCATTTAATCCTTCTGACATCCCAGCTGTTGTTTTTCAGATCCAGCTGTTGAACATGTGGACTTCTCATTTTAACTGCTGGAAGCCTACAAATATGATCCTCTATTGTGAAGACCCTGGCTGATGAATCTGGGTTGACATGAACGGGTGTATGAATGTGGCATTGACATGTGGATGATGTGTATGAAGGTGACATGATAAATCAGTCCACGGCAACAGAGGACTTACGATCACTCTGCTCATATTAGAGAGAGAGCTCATTGATTAGGACATATCTGATTGGATTCTCAATGATTTCATCTTCGTCTATTATCCTTTATTTCAGGTTGAGGCTTTGGGTTGTAAGAGATCAGCTGTTCTTCTCTGGTATCAGCTCTGAAGTCAACCTCCATCTGAGACACCTGGACCTGGGTGACAGAGCAAGACCTGCAGGGATTCAGGACTGAAGGATCTATGCTTGGTTTCACTGCAGAGTCCAGACTGTGGACTGGAGGCTCTGAAGGTCAGACTGAGAGACAGAAGAAATGTTTCTTCCTCTTTGCTTTGTAATCCTGTGATGTTTATAGTGACTGAAGTTAATGAGGAGCTATGTTTGACTTTAGTATCTGGCTATTTTTCAGCTTCCATCTGTTAGTTCAGGTGTTTGGAGTTTCATTTCCAAACTTGTACATTTCTCAACCTTCTTCAGCTCTGAACAGATGATGGAAACACTCAGTACTTTCAAGCAGAACTGTCTCCTAAACTCCACATCTTTTGTTCTTGTTGGGTCCAGGTGTGCAGTTTGTGAAGTCAGCTGTGATTCTCTGTTGGCCTCAGCTCTGAAGTCAACCCACCATCGACACCCTGGACCTGAAGAAACAACCTGGGATTCAGGACTGGAAGCATCTGTGTAGTTTTCTACGGAGTCAGACTGAACTGGAGACTCTGAGTTAGCTCCATTGTTACTTGTGTACTGAGATAGATGATGTGAAAGTTGTGCTGACCAGTAAGTACAGGCATCACACTGATATTATACTGATCCACCTGGGGATCTTCATGGTAAAATCTATTTTTCTTCTTCTAGTTGAATCCACTGACTGTGGCAAACAACATTGATCTGGATTTCAAGCTTCATTTCTTTCAGAAAAAGCACTCTTCACGTCCATCCAGGTTTTCCACTCCATCAACAAATATAACTAGTATTTTCTTAGCATGACCCAGAAAGTGATGAGATAAAGTCAAGTGGCTCAGATCTTCAGAACAAACTCACATATTTGACATATTTTGTTAAATCATCATCACCGTTACATGAAGTGAAAATCTTTTCTTTTGTCTCAATCATTTGTGACATCTCAAACTGACAACATGTTGACTTTCTGTGTCAAAACTTTGGATCTTTGGTAGAATCTGAAACAAATACTTCAACAACTTGTGAGGTTTGTAGATGGAGCCACTAGTGGAGGCTGGAAGAGAGTTTAAGAGCTGAAGTCTATATGTCTTCGTGAGCAGCATGTGTCAGCTAATATTAATGAAGGCTGTGTTTGACTTTTAGTATCAGCTATTTTAAGCATCCTGTTGGTTCAGATATTTTGGAGTTTCACATTTCACCAAACTTATACATTTCCTCAATATCTTCAGCTCTGAACAGATGATGAAACCTCAAAAGCGCTTTCAAGCAGAACTTTGTCTCTAGCTCATCTTTTATTCTTTATTCAAGTTCAAGTTACTGCTGGTTGTCGAGATCAGCTGGCCGCTTCTCTGGCCTCAGCTCTGAAAGTCAACCCCCTCCTATCCTGAGAGACCTGGACCTGAGTAAAACGACCTGCAGGATTCAGGGTGAAATCATCTAATAGTTTTCTGCAGAGTCCCAGACTGTGGACTGGAGACTCTGAGGTCATGAACTCCATTGTTTGCACTTGTATTGCTGGGATGAATATGATGTGAGAAGTTGTGCTTATTCAGGTATTTATTGGGTCAAATCTCCTTCAAATTTCTAACATTCAAAGTGTAGAAATGATAGTTTGAAAGGAAGTTGTGAAAGTGCTGACTCTGATTTTTTTCAAAGTGATTTTAAAGCTTTGAAAGTAATTTGGATTCTGACTCTACAGTCCACATTGTCAGTGTCAACAGTTTGACTATGAGATTGAGCTGTGTTATTGCACAAAGTCTCATTGAGATCAGGATGTTTGACAAGAACTGAATCTGTACAACGATGTGAGCAGGTCTGAAGGCACAAGTGTTCTTGGCTGGCCAATGGCCTCACTCACACAGGCACAGGTAAGCCTGCTGTCACAGAGGACGCGTCACCATGGTTTAAATACTGGAAGGACATTTTTCACACAGTGTCTCCTCCAGAGACATTCATAGAGCTACACTCAGCTGCTGAGCTGAACAGGGACACAAATATTTTGTGGAAACAACAATGAAACAGAGCAGGAGAAGTTCAAACCCTGGCTCCTTTCTCAGCTCACACAGCCGACCAATCACTGGGCCCACTGGGTGTCAGCGTCCCACTGTCTTTACATCACAGGACACAAACTGTGGGACTGACCCCCCTAAGCTGAGCTAGCCACCAGGAAAGGTGGGGCCAGGAATCCCCAGAATGCAATGCTGGAACAGCAGATTCAAATGTGTGAGCAGAGGTTGTTGGATGAAGCTGAACTTGCTTTGGACCAAAGACACATGACTGGGAATGTGAAGTGAAATGTCTCATTCAACACACTGCACATGTGCTGTAGATCTGCAGCTTCTCAAACTGCAACACAAACTTCAGTCACACTCCAAACATCAAAAGGCTCAAACCTGATTTCACAATATGAAAGATTTCATTTGAAACCTTGGTAGACACTTTGAAAACTTTCTTCAAACTATTTAAACCTGAGTGTGAATGTAGGACTTTTTGAGAGGAGATTTGAGCTCAGAGATTTGATGCTGATCCACACACAGGCATCACTTGTTCAACTTCCATATTTCAAACTCATTGAATGAAGATTCAAAATCCAACTTGCTTGCTAATTGACTCTTTACTGGAACAATTTCATCTTCACCTTCAGTTGACTTTTATATTTCTTCACCTTACAAAACAAATATTCCACATTAGAATAACAGAAGAAATGTTCTTCACTCTTTTGCTTTATGATCTGCCAATGTTTATAGTGACTGAAGTTAATGAGAGCTAATATGTTTGACTTTTTAGTATCAAGCTGTTTTAAGCTTTGCATCCCTGTTGGTTCAGGTGTTTGGGTTTCCATTTTCCAAGCTTGGCGTTTCTCAGCCTTCTTCCAGCTCTGAACAGATGATGTTAGAGCACTCAGCGCTTTCAAGCGGGAACTTTGTCTCCTAAACTCCATCTTTTTTGATAACTATTTGACTAGGTTGATTGCTGCAGGTTGTCAGAGATCAAGCGCTGTGCTTCTCTGGCCTCAGCTCTGAAGTCAACCTCCCATCTGAGAGACCCTGGACCTGAGTGGGGAACGACCTGCAGGATTCAGACCTGTAGAAGGATCTGTGGTTTCCTGCAGGGTCCAGACTGTGGATTGGAGACTCTGAGGTCAGACTCCATTATTTGCTGTCTTGCTGGGATGAATACAGTACCAGAGATTTGTGCTTTATTCAGTATTTATTGGTTCAAATCTCCTTCAGAATCTCTAACATTCAAAGAAGTGCTTAGAAATAGATTTGAAAAGGAAGTTGTAAGTGCTAGCTCCTGGTTATAAGTGATTTTTCAAAGCTTTGAAAACAGATTTGAATTCTGTCTACAGTCACATTGGCAGGTGTCCAGGTTGGCTAAGGTTGGGCTTGTAACTATTCCACAAGAAGTCTCACTGGGGATCAGGATGTTTTGACAAGAACTGATCTCTTTTGTACCGCCGATGTATGAGCAGGTCTGAAGGCACAAGTGTTCATACGCTGCTCCCAATGGCCTCACTCACAGGCACAATTAAAGCCTGCTGTCCCACAGAGAGGACCGTCACCATGGTTTAAATCTGGGAGGACATTTCACACAGTGTCTCCTGGGAGACATTCATAGAGCTACACTCAGCTGCTGAGGCTGAACAGGGACACAAATGTTGTGGAAGCAATAGAAACAGAGCAGAGAGAGAAGTTCAAAGCCCTGGCTCCTTTCTCCAGCTCCACACAGCCACGACCAATCACTGAGCCCACTGGGTGTCAACGTCCCTGTGTCTTTGTCACAGGACTGAAACTGTGGGACACAGACCCCCCCTGATAGCCACCAGGTGGGGCCAGGAATCCCAGAATGCAATGCTGAACAGCAGATTCAAATGTGTGCAGCAGAGTGTTGGATGAAGCTGAACTTGCTTTGGACCAAAGACACATGACTGGAATGTGATGAAATGTCTCATTCAACACTGCACATGTGCTGAATGTCTGCAGCTTCTCAAACTCTCAACACAAACTTCAGTCACACTCAAAACATCAAAGGCTCAAACTATTGGCTTTCACAATATGAAAGATTTCATTTGAGCACCAATGAACACTTTGAAAACTTTCTTCCAAACTGTTAAACCTGAGTGTGAATGTGGGACTTTTGAAGGAGATTTGAGCTCAGAGATTTGATGCTGATCCACTGAGCATCTTGTTCAGCTTCATATTTCAAACTCATTGAATGAAGATTGAAAATCCAACACTTGCTAATTGACTCTTTACTTTGGAACAATTTTCATCTTCACCTTCAGTTGACTTTTATATTTCTTCACATACAAAACAAATATTCCACATTAAGACAGAAAATGTTTCTTACTCTTTTGCTTTATGATCTGTGATGTTTATAGTGACTGAAGTTAATGAGAGCTGTGTTTGACTTTTGAAGTATCTGACTGTTTTTAAGCTGCATCCTGTTGGTTCAGGTGTTTTGGGTTTCCATTTTCCAAACTTGTACATTCTCAGCCTTCTTCAGCTCTGAACAGATGATGAAACACTCAACAGCTTTCAAGCAGAACTTTGTCTCCTAAACTCACATCTTTTATTCTTTATTCAGGTTGAGTTACTGCAGGTTGTCAGAGATCAGCTGTGCTTCTCTGGCCTCAGCTCTGAAGTCCAACCCTCCCATCTGAGACACCTGGACCTGAAGTGGGAAACAACCTGCAGGATTCAGGAGTGAAGGATCTGTGTGGTTTCTGCAGAGTCGAGACTGTGGACTACAAGAACTCTGAGGTCAGACTCCATTGTTTACTTGTGTGCTGAGATGAATATGATGTGAAAGTTGTGCTTCTTCCAGTATTTATTAGGTCAAAATCTCCTTGGAATTTCTAACATTCAAAAAGTGTGAAATGATTTGAAAGGAGTTGTAATGCAACTCTGATTTTCAAAGTAATTTTAAAGCTTTGGCTGAAAATGATTTGATTCTAGCTCTACAGTCCACACGTAGCAGTGTCAGCAGTTTGGACTGAGTTGAGCTTGTAACTTCATTCACAAAGTCTCACTTGAGATCAGGATGTTTGACAGAGAACTGATCTATTACAACCGTGTGGAAGCAGGTCGAAGCACAAAGTGTTCGCAGCTGCTCCCCAGCCAAGCCTCACTCACAGGCACAGTGAAAGAAAGTACTCTGCTGTCACTGGGAAGACACGTCACACCATGAGTTAAATCTGGAAGGACATTTCACACACAGTGTCTCCTAGAGACATTCATAGAGGCTACACATCAGCTGCTGTTCTAGACAGGGAGACCTAAATATTTGTGGAAGCAATGAAAACAGAGCAGAGAGGAGAGATTCAAACCCTGGCTCCTTTCTCAGCTACACAATGACCAATCACTAGGCCCACTGGGTGTCAGGCGTCCTGTGTCTTTTGTCACGAGGACACAAACTATGAGACACAGACCCTCTAAGCTAGTAAGCACAGGAAGAGGTGGGTGAGAATCAGAATGCAATGCCTGAACAGCAGATTCAAATGTGTGAGCAGAGGTATTGGGTGGAGAAGCTGAACACTGGACCAAAGACACACCCAGCTGGAATGTAGGTGAAATGTCATTCATACACACATGTGCTTCAGATGTCTGCAGCTTCTCAAACTCTCAACACAAACTTCAGTCACACTCAAACATCAAAGCTCAAACTATTATTTCACACATTACCAGAAAGATTTCATTTGGAAACCTTAGTAAACATGCAAACTTTCTTAAACCTTAAACCTGAGTGTGAATGTGGGACTTGAAGGAGATTTGGCTCAAATTTGATGCAATCCACTGAGCATCTTGTTCAGCTTCCCTTAACAAACTCCGTGAATGAAGATTCAAATCCAACACTTTTAATTGACTCTTTTACTGGAACAATTTCATCTGCCTTGTGATTGGCTTTATATTTCTTACGCCTACAATAAATACCACATTAAGACAGAGAAAGAAATGTTTCTTGCTCTTTGCTTTACAGTCTATGATGTTTATAGTGACTGGAAGTTAATGAGAGCTATATTTGACTTTTAATCATTGTTTTAAGCTGCATCCTATTATGGTTCTAGGTGTTTTGGGGTTTCATTTCCAAACTTCTCATCTCATCATCTGCTGACTCTGAACGGATGATGAAACACTCAAGCATTTCAAGCAGAGACTTTGTCTCCTAAACTCACATCTGTTCTTTATTTCAGGTTGAGTTTCTGCAGGTTGTCAGAGATCAAGCGCCTTCTCCTCAGCTCCTGATGTCAGCAACCTCATCTGAGACACCCTGGATGAGTGACAGCTGGAACCTACAGGATTCAGGACTGGATCATCTGTAGTTTTCTGGAGTCAGACTGTGGACTAGAGACTCTTGAGGTCAGACTCCGTGTTACTTGTGTGCTGAGATGAATATGATACTTAGAGAAGTTGTGCTGACAGTAAAAGAATTACAGACATCACTGATATTACTGTAGTCACTGAGGATCTTCATGAAAATCTATTTTCTTCTTCACAACAGTTTAGTCCACGTGACTGTGAAACAGTATTGAGCTACAGATTTAAAAGCTTCATTTAGCAGGGAGAAAAAACTTCCACTCTTTTCGTCACATCAAGTTTTTTCCACCTCATCAATAAATATAACTAGTATTTTCTTGCTAACGACTAAGTAGTGAGACTAAAGTCAAAGTGACTCAGTCTATGGCCAGGTACTGATTAGGTGATCCTGACAAATCCTATTTAATGAGGAAAGTAAAACCACTGCTGTGGTCATCCTGTACTCTTACAATGGGACTGTATAGATGGCACAAACAGTGCTGTGGTACCTCAAAGTAGCCATCAAAAATATTCTTGACCATGCAAAACAGTTGAACGAAAGAAGTTTTTGTTTGAGAAAGAGAGAGAAAAAGAGGAAAATTCTAGCTTTACTGGCAGAGAGGGATACAGTGAAAATCAAATTTACTTCATCCTTTAAATTTCTAGATGGTATTCCTTAAAACAAGATCAAGCAACAGACACTAGGGACAACAAAGCTGGCACACACTGGCAGGCGAAACGACTCTCCACTGGCCAGGATGACCATCAACTCATTTCCAGTATCACTCAACACATTAGGATGACATCAAGTAACCTACAAAAAGAATGGCAAATGGCAGCCTGGTGGAAATTACGGTAGGAACGGCTCAAAACAAACTTCTGAGGCGAACTCAAGTCGGCAAAGCTAAGTAATGACCTTCATCAATGAGAAATAGAAAGCCAGTAAGTTTAAAAGACCATAAAGTTGGACCATACTGGGGAGACTGGAGTAAGTCATCCTCCTTTAGTGGAGTCGATTTCAGCTTCTTAATACCTGGTCATCTAATGGTTGGACGGGGAGACCTGGGGCCTACAAGCCACAGTGTCTCTTGGTGGAGGATGGAACGGTGTGGCCAATAAAGGCTAGCAATCAGACGGATTCGTCTTTACGGAAGGGCTGGCATGAATCAAACTCGTACAAAGGTTATCTTGGAAGAAACTTGCTTCCTTCTGCTCTGACAATGTTCCCCAAGTCCCAGGGATTGTGTTTTTCCAGCTGGACAATGCTCCATGCCCACACAGCTTTCCGGAGTCAATCAAAGGGTGTGGATGGGGACCCTGAATCAGGACCTGTCATAGTATTTAATCTCAATTAGAACACCATTTAAAGCCCTCTGGAATGCCAGTCAAGGAGGATGGATGTCTAAGCCATCAAATACCCTGGAAACAACCAGATTTTTGCATCAGGATGGCATGAGTCCTTTACAACAGCAATGTGAGAGACTAGTGAGAGCATGGCGAGATGCTTGAAGATGTGATTGAGAATCGGGATTATTCCACCAAATGTGATTTCTAGACTCTAGCAAAACATTAGTATTGTGTTGTTAAAATGAATGTGAACTTATTTTCTTTTACATCATATGAGTTTGAGAACACATTTTTTATTATTTTGACCGTCATTTCTGCAAATAAATGCTCTAAACTGATAATATTTTTATTTGGAATTTGGAATGTTTGTCAGTAGTTTATAGAATAAAGCAAAATGTTCTTTACTCAAACACATACCTATAAATAGTAACAACAGAGAAACTGATCATTTTGGTAGTCTCTCAATTTTTCAGAGCTGTATTCAGACGACTCAACATATTTGTCGTCTCGTCACCGTTACATTTAGCCTATAAGTATTACCGTATGAGTTCACAATATTGCACAGATGAGCCTTTAGATTATTACTACATCATACGGTTCTTCGAATTGCATGAGAAGCAGACACCCTCTCTAATTTTAAAGCGAAGCTTAAAACCTTCTTGTTTGATAAAGCTTATAATTAGTTGTAGTTACAGTCCTAGTTATTTATTAAACTTATAGTTAGTCACAATTATCTCTATAGACACTGTTACAGTTAAGGATATAGCCCTTAGTAGGGCTGGCTCAGGCAACTGAATCATCCCCTAGTTATGCTGCTATAGGCCCTAGGCTGCTGGGGACATCCATGATTTACTGCACTTCTTCTTCTTTCTCTTTCTCTCCTCAGACCCACTCTCAAATTTATTAGCCTTTATTACATGTCATTAACTCTGTGTCCTCTCTGTCCCGTAGTCCTGTGTTTGTTTCTCTCTGGTCTCTCTTTCTCTGTACCTTACTGCAGGTACCTCTGGCTCCAGAGCTGCATGTCCTATGGTCCTGGCTCCACCCACCTGCTGCTGTTTATTGTTTACAATGATCTATTTCTAACATGTTTAATGTTCCGTTCTGCTACAGATAAATATTTGATTAATATTCTTTGCAAACTGTAATGTAAATAATTACCAGTCATGACAGCTTTTGCCTCCGTGCTCTGTTTCATAATTCTAATCTGCTGAGCACACATTATCAATAACTGTTCACTAACTGTAATGTAAATACTGACCCACATTGTCTGTATTATGCTGCATGTCTTTCTCCCCTCTCCTCCATTCCTAGCTGTCCTATCTTCCTCCTTTTCCTCCTTTCACCCAGCCCGGCCATCGGCAGGGAGGGTCCCCATCTGAGCCAGGTTCTGCTCAAGGTTTCTTCCTGTTAAAGGAGTTTTCCTTGCCACTGTAAGCCTTAAGTGCTTGCTCTGGGGTCAGGCTCTGGGTCTCTGTAAAGCGCTTTGAGACAATTTTGATTGTGGAAGGCGCTATATAAATAAAATTGAATTGAATTGAATTGAACATATTTTATGGTTTGTACATGGACAACAACTACTTTTTGACATCTGTTGTGTGGCAATAATCTACACACTTTTTAGAGCAGTGGATTGTCAATGTCAACATGGATCAGTCATTTGACTCCATAGTTTTACTTTGAGTTATCATCGACATGATTTTCTCTTCCAGCTGCTGGAGAACATTTATGCTTTTGTGAAAGGGCTGAAAGAGAGATCCAGGTTGTAGATCAGATTACCCAGAATGCTCAGAGAGTCAGAGGGGATGAGGGGAGGTGTGGACCCAGTGAGGGATGAAGAGCAGAGGAGAGCAGCAGAGAGGCTTTTATGAAGATCTGGTGAACTTACAGGAAGATGAAGCAGGTGGGGAGCCTGGCTGTGTCTGCACAGCAGTAGAGGATTCTCTAAAAGTTCAACATGATGGACAAATGGGACATTTTACTAATCTGTCTCCAAGACAAGGAAATATGTTCATCGTGTTCTTTGGGGATGAACATATCGTATTTCTTTAGATCAGTCATTGATATTGTTTTGTTTTATTCGATAGGACATATTTATTGATTTGTCAACGTAAACTTAAATCCATAGAAGAGTTTCAGTGTGTGTTTGAGATCTCTAAAGCATTTAACCCTTCTAGATCAGATCTACAGAGCCTCTACCATCACAGAGGGATGAGGACTGGAGAGGTCAATAATGAACATGAGGTCAGACAGATTAAACAGCATCCAGAAACCCATGGAATGAGAAACAAGCATGAACAGAAGACATCTCAGCCTCTGGAAGACCAATCAGACAGTGACTGGCAAAAGGGGTAGCTGGCATTGAGAAAACAATCTGCTTGATTGACTCTGGACTGGGCTGACAAAATAACGGGACATACATACATTTCATTCATATTCAGAAACTGAATGCTGAAAGAAGAAAAAAGAGATTCTAGCTTGGTGAACTTGTTCATCAGTTCTTTAATAAAACAAAGAAGCAGGACTCTGCAGGTTTGAAGAGTCCAAATTCTGTTTGTCTTTGTAGTCTGGATGATGCAACTTCCTCAGACTTCCCAGCACTGAGATCCTGACTGATGTTACAGAGTCACCTCAGTGGATGTGCTGCTGACAGAAACCTCATCAGGAAACTGCTTCCCTCTGCTCCTCTGGATAACCACCGACCTGCAGCAATGATCAGTCCCTCTCTAGAGTGTGTGACATGGTGACAGAGGAATGGAGGGATTCCATAACTGAAGTACTTCAGGAAGAAAGTTCAGAAGGAGGCAGGCCAGAAGATCATCTCCCATCAAGACTTGTGACCTCCACATCATGTACCACATCCAGTCTTCTATGAATCCTGCTGCAATTCTGGAGATATTTGAAAACCAGAGAGGAGGGCTGCAGAATACTGTGGCTGAATACATTACACTTCCCTGGTGGATTCAGTCAAACTGAAGAACATTAAGTACCAGTGAGAGAGCTGGGAACAGATCCACAGGTCAGGATGAGAAGACTGATTGAGTCTCGGAAGCAGCTTTTGAGCAACTGCAGGAAGGAAACCGATCTTCCCTACAAGTCAGACCTGACAGGTGTGACGATATCAGAGCAGCCTCGACATATAAGGTATTACACAGGTCTTTAAGAGAGACCTTACCAGGACAGGGTGTTCTGCTTGTCCATCTTCAATTAACACCAGGGTTTCTGGCTGCTCTTCTTATCCATCAAGCCTTCATCAAGTCTGGAGTCAAATCTGCTGTCGGAAGAACAATCACATCTCAACTTCAAATTCAATTGTCACAGATAGAGCCGATCAACGCAGCTCTCAGAGGGCTGTGAATGATATACAAGTCAAACAGACACCTGAACATTCCTCCGCTTCCCTCCTAGGTCTTTTCCTGCAGATGATCAGACTCTCTCCTCGAGGTCTACTGGCTGAACAGGAAGTAAACTCCACAGACCAATCAACTATGACAGTCCAGTACATAAAGAAGAGATTAGAAGAGACTCCTCACCGGGCAAGCATCAACTATTTCACTGCTCTGCGATGAACTGAATGAGTGTTCTCTGATGGAGCAGATCCAGCAATCCCTAGGTTGGGAATCTCCCAGATGAACTGCTCTCTCCTGCTCAATAGGTCAACGTCTTCATCTTCCTGTCATCAGAAAAGATCTAAATATTTGACCTGAAGAAATACTCTAGCTTCAGAGGCTCTTCATTGCTATGATATCAAATATCTAACGAGCTCTATGGTATAGATGATTGGATTTGACAGCTTCATCATTTATATAAAGACTCTACTCATTTTGTGGGAAGGAAAATAAATTCCTCTTGCTTTGGTTTACTCCATCATCTACGCTGAAGCTTCATCACATTGAATCTGGAATTAAAATAATGGATCCTACATTCTGAGCCAAATTAAGCTGGTGCGACAGGTTGACATCAGAAGAGTACCGAAAGAAGAACTGTGTGGGAGATTCAGCCCTTTTAGTAGTTCAGTAACTGGGCAAATACACATGAGCAAACTCATCAGATTTAATATTTGGTAAAATCAACTTTTGATACAGTGACTGCTGGTATCCATTATTATGTTTAAAGTGGTATTACCAGGATCCCCGATAACATATCATATCTATTCTTCCAAATACTTGGCCCTTAACTGCTTACATATCTATTTATTACTGGTTGTTATCTTGTTAACTATCATGCTCTTAACTTGTTGAGAATGAAACAGAAAGAGATTTGAATCAGAGCCAATGAAAGATGATCATCAATGCTAGAAACTCCTCATTTGTTAGCAGGTGGATAAAAGAAGCTGTCTTTCTGCCTCAACAAATCTGTGTTTGATGTTTGGCCCAGTTTTTCAAATACAGGTCTATTGGTTTGCTGTAATTTCTGAAATGACTGAGGTTTGTCCTGATCGTCCTTTCAACTGATATTCTTTGACTTTTCTTGTTGTTTCCTCTTCAGACTGACGGCTGTAACCTCTCAGAAGGCTGTGAGCTCTATCCTCGATTCTCAGCTCCAGTCCTCTAGTCTGAGACACCTGGACCTGGTAACAACAAGCTGGATTCAGGAGTGAAGCTGTGTGTAGTTTTCTGGAAATTACACTGTAGACTGGAGACTCAGTCAGTTCCTGCTCTATTCTATTTGTAGATCACATATCTTTAATCCACAACTGAACCAGTTTACTCTTCATCCAGACAGATCCTTCTTCTTGATGATTTAAAATAGTTATTATTCCATATTACGGCTTTTTCTTCTCTCAGACTGAGGGTATTTCAACTTCAACTATTGTTTCAGTCAGTTGTCACCGAATAACGTCCTGGCTTCAGTAGAACCTTGGAACTCACACATAAATGTTTATCTTTTTGATCAGCAGACTAATGTTTTCTAAATGAAGTGCATAGAAAATGCAGTGTGGAAGTTGTTCAAAGTCCACTTTATCCAACAATATACAGAAGATCTCACAACTATTTGTATGTAATCAGACGAAAAGGCTTACTTGAAGTTCATTCAGTGTATGTGTGTGTATGTGTGTGTGTGTATACGTTTGATATTTAACACAAGTGTAGTAATTGTAGTGTCTTTCTCCATTGGGTTAGATTGACTTATTAAAACACATGTTAGGAGCCAAAGACTTAAGGATATGCTGTTGGTTTACTCGATAAGATAGATGAATATTATACATTTCTCTAAAGACAGATCCACATCTCTCTGTGATCCATCTATGTGAAAATTCAACCTTATTGGTTTTTTATTAATTGTATTTGTATAAATCAGTTTTATGTTTTGACAAATCATTATTCAGTAAATCTGCCGCTCGTCTAAATATTTCATCCTTTCATATTTAAATATATAGCTCTGAATATTGTCAGTCTATTAGTTTTTCATTTGCTTACCTTTTGATAAAAGTCAGCCCTTGTTGCAGCTAATGGATGTGAAGCTAGCAACATGGTAGCTCAGAGAGATCGTCTTTACTTGACTGTCACTATTCACTGAAATCCTTTGGAGAAAATATCCTGGGTCAAGAAAATCCTGAACAGCAGTAAAAATGTTTTTCTAAATGGGCAGCCTCCTTGATAACCAAGTGGAGTCAGATCAAGGTTCTCAGTTAACTCAAATGGTTTTCCTTATGGCTCCAAATAAAATTAAAAGACTTGGTAGGGTTTATTTAAAGGGTGACGGGAGCAGAGTCATAGTGGTCACATATTGGACGGACCAGTTTTCAGCTTCAGAGTTGATGTTGGTCCATCACTCAGTGAAGGTGAGGCTATGGGGTAATATGAGGACATAGATTCTTCTGGAGCTGGAAGACTCTCTATTGTCATGACTACAAAGAAATGGATAGTCACAGTGTTTGGGATTTAGAGCAGGTACACACTGGATATAGATGCTTAGAAGCTGCTGTTTCTAACAAATCCACTTTATTTAGCAATCATCAGCTGAATCTCAAGAAATGAACATGGGTGAATGAAGAGATCTTTTTTTGGATGACAGAGTTTAGGAAAGTTTTCAAAGCTCTGTTGTAGATGAAAGAAAACCACTTTATCAGTCTCTATTGGATTGGATAGATAACACCATTGTGGATCAGAAATAGACTCTACACATGGGAACGCTGATAGAATGTTGAACTATCCTTCCTCCACCAGCCTATGATACCAAACTGCAGTGAGGGACAAGCTCATGAGGTCTATTCTCTGAGCAACTAATTCAGTAAAACGATTTCAGTGAGCAGATCTTTTCAACGGCTTCTGATCCATGACTGGAAGCGTCTGAGGAGTCAAGTCAGAACCACCCTCAGGACTTATTACAGAGATGCAACGGTGATTCAATCAGTGTACGGATACATGTCAGTAGTGTTTACACATCATGAGATCAAAGTGCGGCAAAAGCTCAGATCTTCTGCTACAACTATCATTTCTGCACCTGTCAACAGGTGCAGGCTCTTCAACAAACAGCTTTTACACTAGTTAAAGTCATAGAGTGATGATGATGAACGACACCATCAGATCTGATGTTTTGTAAAAGGCTGGAAGCTGTTTTAAACAGAGCTAGCAAGCTGGAGTTGAGAAGGATGGCACAACAGCTCATTTAATCCTTCTGACATCCCAGCTGTTGTTTTTCAGATCCAGCTGTTGAACATGTGGACTTCTCATTTTAACTGCTGGAAGCCTACAAATATGATCCTCTATTGTGAAGACCCTGGCTGATGAATCTGGGTTGACATGAACGGGTGTATGAATGTGGCATTGACATGTGGATGATGTGTATGAAGGTGACATGATAAATCAGTCCACGGCAACAGAGGACTTACGATCACTCTGCTCATATTAGAGAGAGAGCTCATTGATTAGGACATATCTGATTGGATTCTCAATGATTTCATCTTCGTCTATTATCCTTTATTTCAGGTTGAGGCTTTGGGTTGTAAGAGATCAGCTGTTCTTCTCTGGTATCAGCTCTGAAGTCAACCTCCATCTGAGACACCTGGACCTGGGTGACAGAGCAAGCTGCAGGGATTCAGGAAGACAGAAAGAAATGTTTCTTCATCTTTTGCTTTATGATCTGTGATGTTTATAGTGACTAAGTTAATGAGGCTAATGTTTGACTTTTAGTATCTGAGCTGTTTTTAAGCTGCATCCTGTTGGTTCAGGTGTTTTGGAGTTTCATTTTTCAAACTTGTACATTCTCAACCTTCTTCAGCTCTGAACAGATGATGAAACACTCAACGCTTTCAAGCAGGAACTTTGTCTCTAAACTCACATCTTTTATCCCTTTATTCAGGTTGATCAACTGCTGGTTGTCAGAGATCAGCTGTGCTTCTCTGGCCTCAGCTCTGAAGTCAACCCCTCCCATCTGAGACACCTGGACCTGAGTGAAACTGGAACCTGCAGGATTCAGGACAGAAGGATCTGTGTAGTTTTCTGCAGAGTCCAGACTGTGGACTGGAGACTCTGAGGTCAGACTCCATTGTTTTACTTTGTGTGCTGAGATGAATATGATGTGAAAGTTGCCTTTGACAGTAAAAGTGCAGACATCACACTGATATTATACTGATCCCACACTGAGGATCTTCATGGTAGAATCTGTTTTCTTCTTCTGTGGTTTGAATCCACACTGACTTTTGTGGCAGAACAATGTTGAGCTACAGATTTCAAAGCTTCGTGCCATTTCAAGAAAAAAAGCCTTCACTCTTTTAAATCACATCAGAAGTTTTTTCCACACTCACATCAACAAATATATATTTCAGTATTTTCTTCTTCCAAAACACGACTGAAAGTGATGAGACTAAGTCAAAGTGACTCCAGATATTCAAGAACAAACTCACAGCATGTTTGTTAAATGTAAATCACCGTTACATAAGAAGTGAAAATCTCTTTCCATTTTGTCTCCAATCATTTGTTGACTTTCCTCCAAACTTCAGCCTGACATGTTTGTTCTCTGTCAAAACTTTGGGATCTTTAGTAGAATCTGAAACAAATGTCAACAACATGGAAGTTTACATATATAGGTGGAGCCACTGGGGTGGGCTGGGGAAGAGTTTAAGAGCTGAAGTCTATGTCTTTAATGAAACAGCAGCATGTTGTCATTAATATTAATAAGACTTGCTGTCGACTTTTTTAGTATCTGACTTTACTGTTTTTAAGCTGCATCCTGTTAGGTTCAGATATTTTGGAGTTTCACATTTCACCAAACTTATACATTTCCTCAATATCTTCAGCTCTGAACAGATGATGAAACCTCAAAAGCGCTTTCAAGCAGAACTTTGTCTCTAGCTCATCTTTTATTCTTTATTCAAGTTCAAGTTACTGCAGGTTGTCGAGATCAGCTGGCCGCTTCTCTGGCCTCAGCTCAAGTCAACCCCTCCTATCCCAAGACACCTGGACCTGAGTGAAACGACCTGCAGGATTCAGGGTGGAGGATCTGTAGTTTTCTGCAGAGTCCAGACTGTGGACTGAGACTCTGAGGTCAGACTCCATTTAACCTTGTATTGCTGGGATGAATATGATGCCAGAAGTTGTACTTCTTCAATGTTTATTGGGTCAAATCTCCTTGGAATTTCCAACATTCAAAGTGTAGAGAATGATAGTTTAGAAAGGAAGTTACAGAAAGTGCAGCTCTGATTTTTTTCAAAGTGATTTTCGACTTTGAAAGTAATTTCAGTCTAACTCTACAGTCCACATTGTGATGTCAGCAGTTTGACTGAGATTGAGCTTGTATTGCAAAGAAGTCTCACTGAGATCAGGATGTTTGACAAGAACGAATCTGTACAACTGCGTGAGCAGGTCTGAAGGCACAAGTATGGCACCTTGGCCAAGCCTCACTCACACAGGCACAGTGAAAGCCTGCTGTCACAGAGGACACGTCACCATGGTTTAAATCTGGAAGGACATTTTCACACAGCGAGAGTGTCCCTCTAGAGACATTCATAGAGCTACCTCAGCTGCTGGGCTGAACAGGGACACAAATATTTTGTGGATGCAGTAGAAACAGAGCAGGAGAAGTTCAAACCCCTGGCTCCAACCTTTCTCAGGTCACACCTTCGACCAATCACTGCAAATGCCTGGTATCAGCGTCCCACTGTCTTTACATCACAGGGACACAAACTGTGGACACAGACCCCCCTAAGCTGACAGTCACCAGGAGGTGAGGCAGGAATCCCCAAGATACAATGCCTGAACAGCAGATTCAAATGTGTGAGCAGAGGTGTGGATGAAGCTAGACTTGCTGGACCAAAGACACATGACTGGGAATGTGAAGTGAAATCTCTCATTCAACACACGCACACATGTGTAGATGTACAGCTTCTCAGACTCAACACAAACTTCAGTCGCATCAAAACATCAAGCTCAAACCTTCTTCCACTGACTGAAAGATTTCATTTGAAATTATGGTAAACTTTGACTTTCTTCAGGCACAATAAACCTGAGTGTGAATGTAGGACTTTTTGAAGAGATTTGACAGAGATTTGATGCTGTCCACACACAGGCTTGTTAAACTATATTTCAAACTCATTGAATGAAGATTCAAAATCCAACACTTGCTAATTGACTCTTTACTGGAACAATTTCATCTTCACCTTCAGACGACTTTTATATTTCTTCACCTTACAAAGCAAATATTCCACATTAGACCAGAAAAGAAATGTTCTTCACTCTTTTTGCTTTATGATCTGCTTGATGTTTATAGTGACTGAAGTTAATGAGGAGCTGTGTTTACGACTTTTAGTATCCCCGAAAGCTGTTTTTAAGCGCACATCCTGTTATTGGTTTCAGGTGTTTGGATTTCCATTTTCCAAACGCTTGTTCTCAACCTTCTTCAGCTCTGAACAGAATGATGAGAACACTCAACGCTTTTCAAGCAGGAACTTTGTCTCTAAACTTCATCTTTTATTCTTTATTCAGGTTAAAGGTGACTGCAGTTTGTCCAGAGATCAGCTGTTAGCTTCTCAGCCTCAGCTCTGAAGTCAACCCCTCCATCAGAGACTTTCCTTGACCTGAAGTCCAAAACTGGGACCTGCAGGATTCTAGGACTGAGATCATCTGTATTGGTTTCACCTGCAGTCCAGACTGTGGACTGGAGACTCTGAGGTCAGACTCCATTGTTTGCTTGTGTGCTGAGATGAATATAGTGTAGAAAGTTTGTGCTTTATTCCAGTATTTATTAAGAATCAAATCTCCTTCAGAATTTCTAACATTCAAAGTGTGAAATGGTTGAAAGGAAGTTGTGAAAGTGCTTTAGCTCCTGATTTTCAAAGTGATTTTTAAAGCTTTGAAAATGATTTGAATTCTGACTCTCCACAGTCCTCCACATTGGCAGTGTCAGCAGTTTTGACTGAGATTGAGCTTATGTTATTCTGGAAGGTCTCATTGAAGATCAAGGATGTTTGACAAGAACCCAGTCCCTGTACAACACGTGTGAAGCAGGTCTGAAGGCACAAGTGTTCATAGCTGCTCCCTTGTGGCCTCACTCTCCACAGGCACTTTTGTTAAGCCTAACTTGTCACAGAGGGACATGTGACATGGTTTAAATACTGAAGGACATTTTCACACAGTGTCTCTGAAGAAGACATTCATAGGCTACACTCAGCTGCTTTGGGCTGAACAGGGCCACAAATATTTGTACTGGGAAGCAATGAAAACAGAACTGAAGAGTTTCAAGGCAAACCGCTTTCTCGGCTCCCACACAGCCAAACCAATCACTGGGCCCACTGGGTATCAGCGTCCCTGTGTCTTTGTCTTGGGGACTGAAACTATGTGACACAGACCCCCCCCTAAATGATAGCCACCAGGAAGGGTGGGGCCAGGAATCCCCAGAATACAATACTGGAGACCCAGCAGATTCAAATGTGTGAGCAAGAGAGAGTGTTGGATGAAGATGAACTTACTTTGGACCAAAGACACATAGCTGGAATGTGATGAAATGTCTCATTCTGACACACTGCACATGTGTGCTGAATGTCTGCACAACTTCTCCAGAACTCTCAACACAAACTTCAGTCACCTCAAACATCAAAGCTCATATTTATTATTTCACACAATATGAAAAGATTTCATTTAGAGCCTTAGTAGAAGACACGAAAACTTTCTTCCAAACTGTTAAACCTGGAGAGTGTGAATGTAGGGACTTTTTTGAGAGGAGATTTGAGCCTCAGAGATTTGATGCAGTCCATCCTGGGCATCTTGTTCAGCTTCATATTTCAAACTCATTGAATGAGATTCAAAATCATACTTGCTTACTATTGACTCTTCTTTTGAACAATTTCATCTCTCACCTTCGATTTGACTTTTGCATGTTCTTACGCCTGAAGCAAATATTCACATTAAGACTGCAGAAAATGTTTCTTCACTCTTTGCTTTATGATCTGTGATAGTGACTGAGATTGAAGTTAATGAGAGCTGTGTTTGACTTTTAGTATCTGACTGTTTTTAAGCTCCATCCTGTTGGTTCCAGGTGTTTGGAGTTTCCATTTTTCCAAACTTGTACATTCTCAACCTTCTTCCAGCTCTGAACAGATGATGAAACACTCAGCAGCTTTTCAACAGGGAACTTTGTCTCCTAAACTCCATCTTTTATTCTTTATTCAGGTTGAGTTCCTGCAGGTTGTCCAGAGATCAGCTATGTGCTTCTCTGGCCTCAGCTCGAAAGTCAACCCCTCCCATCTGAGACACCTGGACCTGGGAGAAACAGCCTGCAGATTCAGGACTGACATCTGTGTGTGGTTTTCTGCAGAGTCCAGACTGTGAACTAAGAACTCTGAGGTCAGACTCCATTGTTTACTTGTGTGCTTGGATGAATATGATGTGAAAGTTGTGTGCTTTATTCAGTATTTATTAGGTCAAAATCTCCTTCGAATTTCTAACATTCAAGTATACTGAAATGGTTGAAAGGAAGTTTGGCCAAAGTGCTGACTCTGATGATTTTTCAAAGTGATTTTAAAGCTTTGAAAATGATTTGGATCTGACTCTTACAGTCCACATTGACAGTGTCAGCAGTTTGGCCTGAGTTGAGCTTGTAACTTCATTCCCAAAGTCTCACTAGAGATCAGGATGTTTGACAAGAACTGATCTATTATTACGTGTGGAAACAGGTCTAGGCTGAGTGGCTTCATAGCTATATCCCAATGGCCTCCTCACAGGCACAGTGAAAGCCTGCTGTCACAGAGGGACCGTCTTTTATGGTTTAAATCTGGAAGGACATTTCACACACAGTGTCTCCTAGAGACATTCATAGAGGCTACACCTCAGCTGCTGGGCTAGACAGGGAGACACAAATATTTATGGAACCAATGAAACAGAGCAGAGAGAGATTTCAAACCCTGGCTCCTTTCTCAGCTCCACAATGACCAATCACTGAGCCCACTGGGTATCAGGCGTCCTATGTCTTTGTCACGAGACACAAACTATGAGACACAGACCCTCTAAGCTAGTAAGCACAGGAAGAGGTGGGTGAGAATCAGAATGCAATGCCTGAACAGCAGATTCAAATGTGTGAGCAGAGGTATTGGGTGGAGAAGCTGAACACTGGACCAAAGACACACCCAGCTGGAATGTAGGTGAAATGTCATTCATACACACATGTGCTTCAGATGTCTGCAGCTTCTCAAACTCTCAACACAAACTTCAGTCACACTCAAACATCAAAGCTCAAACTATTATTTCACACATTACCAGAAAGATTTCATTTGGAAACCTTAGTAAACATGCAAACTTTCTTAAACCTTAAACCTGAGTGTGAATGTGGGACTTGAAGGAGATTTGGCTCAAATTTGATGCAATCCACTGAGCATCTTGTTCAGCTTCCCTTAACAAACTCCGTGAATGAAGATTCAAATCCAACACTTTTAATTGACTCTTTTACTGGAACAATTTCATCTGCCTTGTGATTGGCTTTATATTTCTTACGCCTACAATAAATACCACATTAAGACAGAGAAAGAAATGTTTCTTGCTCTTTGCTTTACAGTCTATGATGTTTATAGTGACTGGAAGTTAATGAGAGCTATATTTGACTTTTAATCATTGTTTTAAGCTGCATCCTATTATGGTTCTAGGTGTTTTGGGGTTTCATTTCCAAACTTCTCATCTCATCATCTGCTGACTCTGAACGGATGATGAAACACTCAAGCATTTCAAGCAGAGACTTTGTCTCCTAAACTCACATCTGTTCTTTATTTCAGGTTGAGTTTCTGCAGGTTGTCAGAGATCAAGCGCCTTCTCCTCAGCTCCTGATGTCAGCAACCTCATCTGAGACACCCTGGATGAGTGACAGCTGGAACCTACAGGATTCAGGACTGGATCATCTGTAGTTTTCTGGAGTCAGACTGTGGACTAGAGACTCTTGAGGTCAGACTCCGTGTTACTTGTGTGCTGAGATGAATATGATACTTAGAGAAGTTGTGCTGACAGTAAAAGAATTACAGACATCACTGATATTACTGTAGTCACTGAGGATCTTCATGAAAATCTATTTTCTTCTTCACAACAGTTTAGTCCACGTGACTGTGAAACAGTATTGAGCTACAGATTTAAAAGCTTCATTTAGCAGGGAGAAAAAACTTCCACTCTTTTCGTCACATCAAGTTTTTTCCACCTCATCAATAAATATAACTAGTATTTTCTTGCTAACGACTAAGTAGTGAGACTAAAGTCAAAGTGACTCAGTCTATGGCCAGGTACTGATTAGGTGATCCTGACAAATCCTATTTAATGAGGAAAGTAAAACCACTGCTGTGGTCATCCTGTACTCTTACAATGGGACTGTATAGATGGCACAAACAGTGCTGTGGTACCTCAAAGTAGCCATCAAAAATATTCTTGACCATGCAAAACAGTTGAACGAAAGAAGTTTTTGTTTGAGAAAGAGAGAGAAAAAGAGGAAAATTCTAGCTTTACTGGCAGAGAGGGATACAGTGAAAATCAAATTTACTTCATCCTTTAAATTTCTAGATGGTATTCCTTAAAACAAGATCAAGCAACAGACACTAGGGACAACAAACTCTGGTCTCTCTTTCTCTGTACCTTTCTGCAGGTACCTCTGGCTCTGGAGCTGCTTGTCCTATGGTCCTGGCTCCACCCACCTGCTGCTGTTTATTGTTTACAATGATCTATTTCTAACATGTTTAATGTTCCGTTCTGCTACAGATAAATATTTGATTAATATTCTTTGCAAACTGTAATGTAAATAATTACCAGTCATGACAGCTTTTGCCTCCGTGCTCTGTTTCATAATTCTAATCTGCTGAGCACACATTATCCAATAACTGTTCACTAACTGTAATGTAAATGCTGACCCACATTGTCTGTATTATGCTGCATGTCTTTCTCCCCCTCTCCTCCATTCCTAGCTGTCCTATCTTCCTCCTTTTCCTCCTTTCACCCAGCCCGGCCATCGGCAGGAGGGTCCCCCATCTGAGCCAGGTTCTGCTCAAGGTTTCTTCCTGTTAAAGGGAGTTTTCCTTGCCACTGTCGCCTTAAGTGCTTGCTCTGGGGTCAGGCTCTGGGTCTCTGTAAAAAGCGCTTTGAGACAATTTTGATTGTGGAAGCGCTATATAAATAAAATTGAATTGAATTGAATTGAATTGAAACATCAAAAGGCATCAAAGAGATAAACACTCTACACACATACTGGTGCTTATATTGGGCCTTCTCCCCAAACGCTAATGGTCCAAGATCTCAGGATCTTACGGACATTTACTCTGAAACATCGTAAAGAAGCATTTATACGACATCGTAAAAACCCCGCCCACAGGTGAGAGCACAAACTGCGTTGGCCAATCATAATTCCCTCACTTTCTTCCTGACCCCTTCTCCGGGAAATTCCCCATTGGTGAACTTTAGATTTCCTGATTATTTTACACCTTGCTGAGAATGATTTCAACATCCAACAATATAAAGTCACGTTACGTTCATCCAGAATTCTCACTCTTTGTGCTAAATTATGTCCCTTTTACATTACCAGTTCATTAAACATTACCAAATTACATTGCCAAATCTCATGTAACTGTAACCCAGAATCCTTTAAAAGAAAATAATTGGACTGACACTGCCAGCAATTTTGAGAGTAACAATAGCTCAACAGGTTACAGAATGACTAGAAGTCATGTCATGTCATCATCTGCAGCTTATCTGGGTCCAGGCCCAGGTCATGCGTGGGCAGCCACCAATTCACAATGCACCGAAGGCCTATGGCACCTCCACGGGTGGTGAGCCCATGGGAGGTGGTGCCACCGGAGTGGGATTCAAACCCACGACCCTGAGAGGTTGAGTCTCATGCTCTACCAACTGAGCTAACGAAAATGATTAACTATTCCATCGTTATATCCAGAAGTTTCTATAGTAATGTAGTCATTATTCTGTGACTGTGACAGGAGGAGTTCAGTGAATTGATGTGACTCGTCTGTGCTCCTTCACTGCTCATTTTAATGAAGTATATATTCCCTCTCTGTATTATGATATTGGGTTGTAACTCAGCTTTACCACAGCACTGTCATTATACACCTATATGTTTTGTTCACCGTGTTGATCCATCTGTCTTCCTGTATTCATTCTCTCACTCCCTAAGCTCACTACAACCATACACTAAATACACTAAACTGTAGTAAACTGTGGAAAAAGCAAATCCATTATGTGTGAAACATAATGTGGCTGGATGATGTTCAGAGGAAACAGATTTTCTGAATGAATGAGGTAATGAAGTTTATTAACAGCAGTGGAGGTGGGAGACTGAGGTTTGTATCCAGAGTCCACTCTGTGGTTAGGTTTAGTATTTACAGCTATTTAACAATACACACAAGCCTTCTAACTTGCATCTGACCTAATACAAATGTCACACACACATTTCATCAGAGACCAGCTCTCAGAAATAAGTCAGCAGTGGAGACAGTCCAACAGGCTCCACATGTTTCTACTACTCTACTACTGTGCTGAGAGGAGACTGTGCTGAAGCTGTGAGCTGTACCATCAGCCTCCTGAGGCTGCTCTGCTCTCTGTGTCACACACTGCTACTGTACATGAAGACTACTGTCAGCTCGGCTGAGCTCCACTCATCACTAACTTCATTTAGAGCAAACAGAGCTCTGCTGTAACAGGAAGCAGCAGAAAGTCAGAGAGCCGCCCGGGATCACACAGTGTGTATCCAGAAGTAAAGCATGGTGTCCTTTAATCAGCTGCAAAAGCTCCACGCTCTTCCTGGCCGAAGCTCCGTCTCCAGCGGTTCATTTCCAGAAGAAAGCGCTGCAGATGAAGGCGAGCGGAGGAAGAAATCCCAGTGTGAGCGCTGCTGATGACACAAGAGCTGGAGACTCTGTCTCTGCTTCTTCTGCTGCTTTCACACGGACATTAGCTGACCCTACCGGAACTGTTATCCAGAGAGGAAGAGACTGTGAGCTGTGTGAGTCCTCTGAGTCCTCTGTCCAACTCATTTCATTCAGCACCACAACCATGATTTGTCACATGGGTGAAGTAGAAAGCCAATGAAGAGGAGGGAATGGGAGGAGGAAGCAACACAAAGTGTTTGCTGGTCTCTGATGGGATCTTAGCCAACAGTTTGTCTCTGTGTTATTCTGTCTCTGCACGTTAAACATTCATACTCAGGTGGACAGTCACAGTGGACACTGTCTAATGTCAGAGGGGAAAAAAAAGTTCTTTTATCACATATTAAAGCTGTGTGATGTTCACTGACACTGACCATGTGTAGTTTAAACACATGCGTGCAAGTTTATTTTCCTTCAGACAGAAGATGAGCTGATTAATGCAGGAAACAACATGAGTCAGACTCAAGTATCTGCCTTTATAATTCTAAATGAGCTGAGGACAAAAGGTGAAGGCGACAGCTCATATGGAAAATTGGTGCAAGAAAACATATTTTTTGTGTGAATAATATTAGTTCATATTTTCCACTTTTGATATGTGATGGTATTCTAAAATATATATGTCTTTTCAGTCTAAAATCCTTCTATTGTATCTACAGGAGCTGATTAGTCCCATATATACAGTGGTGTTCCAGTATATGTCAGAGGTCAAAGTGAAGACAGTCTAGTTGGTCTCATTGGATAAAAGCCAGTTGTCTGTGTGCAAACAAGCGTGACGGCAGATTTATTCCACTTAGTTCTATCAGAGCCACTGAAGCTGTTTCTTTTACTTTTATTCTTCCCTCGAGGCTGCAGTGAGAACATCTACAGAAGAAACATTATTGTGTATTTACTGTCCAACACAGTAAGTGTAAATGATGGACATTTACTCAACACAACTTTTATTTCCACTGTCACAGGATAGAAAAGAACAAAAGAACTTCACTAAGAACCTTGCTTCATAATTCATTTCCAGCCCACAGTGTTTCTGTCCTCCAGCAAACCTTTGGATGTCAGTGTGTCAAGCTAATGTTGGTGAATCTGAGGCTGTGTTGACTGAGAGAAGAAGCTGTGAGATCTTTTAGACCCTGAGGACTCACTCTGGACTGATTTGATAGATGCTCCCACAAATAAAGTGCTTCTCCCTCAACTAACTACTACTCCTCATAGGGACTGTCTGCAGGAACTGAAGCTGCTTTTTGGTCAAAAGAGATATTCATGTGTTCACTGTTCACTCAGGACCATTCAGCTGGGTTGGTGAATTCAGCACCAAGGACAGCAGCAGCTGTTACAGTGTGAAGTGCAGCAGCTTCAGAGTCCTTCTCACCTCACTATGGCAGCAGAGAAGCAGCTAAAGGGGCGCATTGCAGCCACAGATTTGTTCCATGCTGCTTACACTAATTGTTCTCACACTTGTATGAACTAATTACTTCACTTTTTTCCTTTTAATTAATGTGACTGACTCTCAGAGACTAACAGAACATTTACCTCAAGCAGCAGTTACTCCATCAGTATAGAGTCTCATTATTCAGTGGTGTAACAGGGCCGAGTCAGACACACTCAACATGCAGAGGACAGTGGAATCATCTTCCCTGATACATCCTGTCTGTCTCATCCACATCATGTAAGACTTTCTGCTTGTCAATAATCCAACCATCATAAATGATTGTCCCTCCAGTGCTTTCACTGTAAAACAGCCTGTGTGACACCATGAGCCTCAGTGAGAACTGACACATAATGTCAAGTTGTTGCTGTTTTAATGTGACAACAAGTTGTTCTGATGGTGAAAAGTGGATTAAATAATATAACAGCAATAGAGACAGAGGACCACCTGACAGCATTAATGGACATGGACAGATATGTGCTCACACACTGCGAGCTGCACACACTGGCAAACACTGTCACAGCTCATTAGCATCATGTTCTACCTGCAATTCGAGATCAACGAGTTGGTTCAGGATGGTGCAAAACACGAGACAACAAACAATCAGACACCAGGCATGAACTGCATCATGTTAAAATCAGAGCAGCAACAATTACAAAAGACAGAAAGTCAAACATGTGAGAAACACGATTGAATGTGGAGGAAGAGACAGAGATGATGGTTCTACTTCAGTCCAGCTGCTGAAAACTGTTTCCACTGCAGTTCTACTCCAAGGTGAAAAAATACAGAATATTACCTGACCGTCTAACAGACAGGGCTGAAAACTTCACACAGAAAATACAAGTGTCTCTGAATAACAAAGAAGAAAGCAGCGAGGAAGAGAAAGTGGGTGGACAAAGAGAAAGAAGGAGCTGAGAGAGAGAGAGCAATGGAGGAGAAACTTTAAAGTCCAACAGTGATTCATCATGGTTTGTGAAAACTACCTGATACTTGTCCTGAATGTTCAGTGAAAGAAACCATGAAAACAAAGCAGATTCTTCATTTTACATTTATCATGAATGACTAAAGGGACTTTTTTTGGATCCTTGATTATTCATCTGAGAAAAGCAGTAAGTTCTTTGAGTTACTGAGTCACTGCAGTGTAATTCAAAACAACTATACTTATAGAAATGAAGGCACTGATCACACAGTCTAAAACATAAGCTTCAGAAAAAAATGAATACATTTCATATGCTGAAGGAAATGTTAGGTTTGTGTCATGTCCGACAGTCGACAATCAACAAATACCCAACAAATCTAAGTCATTTAGCTTTGTAGCTCTGCACATCCTTCTTCAAACACTGTAGTTTATGACACAGCCAGTTAAGTCTGGACTTAAAACCAGTTCAAACACAGTCATGCAGCATGTAGATGCGGGAATGTAAATCATTTTCTCAAACAGCTGCACCAGCACTGAGGAATAAACATCAATGATAATTCATCTTGATTTATGCAAAGAAAAAAAAAAAAAGAAGCTTAATGTTTCTGTTGTTTTACTGTTTGAAGAGGAGAAACAATGTTTGTATATTTGAAGACTAAAATCAGCTGTGAAGAACATTTTCCTTTTTCTTCTTTTCAGAGGTTTTGAAAAACAGATAAAATGAATCCAGTGGCTGTATCAGAATATGGAAGAATCTTCATCCACTACAAACTTGTGACTTTGGAAATTTCCCAAAAGCAAAACTCTGTTCATTTGACTCAAACCAGTAAATGTCTGGTTTCAGCTAATTTAACCTTTGGGCTGATGAATGAACGACTACCTGCTGCATAATCAGACTCATCACTACATTATTCACTGCACAAGCAGCTGCACGCATGGTTCACACCTGAGAGAATAATGTCTGTCACTGTTCAGTTAGAAGAGCAAAGAAGAATCAGGTGATAGAAGAAAAACTGATGAGATGAGGGAAACGGAGGAGGGTGAGAAAAGATGAATAATTACTGAACCTGCAACATCAACAGACGCCTGTCAGTGCCAAAATGATTCTTATCAAGAAAGGCAGAGATTAAAGCAACTAGCCTCATCTTCATGTTCCAGATGCTCCACACAGTTTTTGAAAGTAAAGTAAACCAGATGAAAATAAATCATTCATGATTTGACTCAAGATGAAGAAAACATATCTCTTGACCTGGATGCATGAAATAAAAGTAATAAATCAGTGAAGGTTCAGAATGGTTTCAGTAAAATATCACAGATCTTATTTAAAGCTCTGTTACTCTGTCACACAGCAGACAGCAGGACAATGACAGTGAGAAGACTAAAGGAGACATGGAGCTTTGTCCTGGTTTGAAGGACAGAAGGCGGAGGACAGTCTGTGTGTGGCTGCTCTGTCTGGGGGAGACTGGTGGAGAAGAGACTGAGGTCCAAACTCTGACAGGACACAAGAGAGCAGCTCCAGCCCTCTGACAGAAGACAGGCTGGGAGGAGGACAGCTGTCCAGCTGTGGATCAGCTACTGGACACTGACAGGACATACACCATCGCTCTGGCTGTCCCATAGGACAAACCCTGACTTCACATCAGGTGAGGGTTGTCCTTCATTTAAACTGAGGACTACAGGAAAAGTATAAGCTTCATTTGTTCAGAAGCTGTTTCCAGTTATTGGAATTTTAAAATAAATAAAATCTCAGTTTGATCACAAACAAAACATTTTACTATTTACTGAAGCTGAAGCTTTTTAACAGTACACATTCGGATTCACATTCAAATTCGCATGGGGATCAGCAAGCTCCTTTTCAGCTCCCTCTTCTAAAAATGGGTTTGTCACGTTACATCCCCATATATAAGAACATAGAGTGATATTAAACTCATAAGAACAGATACTACACTGATCTTAGCCAAAAAGGCCGAGAAGCGATGAGGCCCCAGCGTTTGGCTAAATCCAAATCAAGCTCTTGGTACAACCGTCACTTGTCATTGTCCCGTTTGTAAGCCAGCTTATCAATTGCATACTTAGCAACTCAGCCCATCTGTCTACTGTGTACTTTTCCTAGCGCTATACAAAGATGTTTGACTTTCACCAACTCAAAGGCTCAGCCATACAGGCAAAAGCCGACTTGAAAATAACTTCAACTCATTGGTGTTTCCCCACCAAAGCCTAAAATAAAGCACACTAGAACAACATCTAGCACACATTTCTTCCACAAACAAGCAGCAAAGTCGGACAGGAAGCTCACACCTCATTTTTGTCATGGAAAGGCCACACCCTTCCCCAATTCAATGGAACAAGCAGGTAGTGTCATGCAGCTAACACACACCACTCTATAAGCGTCACGCTGAGAAGCTTCTGCAGAAACAACACTGCCAGCTTTGTGGACCCGACTGCAAAAGCTGACATATAATTCCAAAAAACAAGCCCGCTTCACAAAATGGCTAAGCCTCACCCCTGGGTGAACCACCTTGTTGATCGTGGTCTCTATCTGTCAGGTTAGTATGAGCTGCAGTTGGAGAGAGGCAGGTGGTGGTCACCAGGCACAACACTCTGGCTGGCTGATTGCTACAATGCATAATCCCACATTTTCGGTGCCTTGAGCATCAGCTTCCCTTTGTCTGTTACGACTTTGCTGGCTGAAAAAGACCTTGCGACACTGCTGCAAATAGAGCTTAAGGCGATGCAGCAAACACGCTTGCTGGATCCACCCATCATGCACTGCTCTGCCAAAACAAAGGAACACTGTATTGAAATACCACTAATCAGGAACATCTCTCTTGGGCAAGAAAGCAAAGGTCCACGTGGTACACATTTTGCTGTCCTCAAAAGATGCCAGCATCCCCACCAACGCCGAAGAGGAAAGCTTCTGCGAAGGGCAACACTGCAAGTTTGTGGACAGACTGCAAAAGCTGACATATAACTCAACAAATCCAGCAAAAGCCACCTCCCACAGATGGAGATGAACCACACTAGTTTATGGATGACGTTTTTTGTTGGTCTGAATCAAAATGGAGATAAAAGGCTTATAGCACCTGAAGTATTTCCCCGTTGGTGTCCCATCCAAGTTTCTAAGCAGGCCCTACTCTGCCTGTCTTCCGAGATCCAAGGCGAGGTCGAGGCGTACCCAGAATTAGGCCTTGGCCGTAAATAACAAAATCCATATAAAAAATTACTATATACATGCCCTAAAAATGCCACTAGCCAATCCAATGTTTTAATAGGGACAACAAACATCTGGATCAACAAACAAATCATCTGAATAAAGGAAGCAATTTCACTAAAATTAACTAGCTTCCCAGCACTTGAACTAACTAACATCTATTGACTTGCTAGAAAACCTTGAGGCAGTCTGGACTTTATCTATCTGAGTGGTTCTTTCTTCCTAAATCACTTGACAAGTCTGTCAGTCCAGCTGTTTAACTCTGTTTGACTTCTGAACTTGTCTCTGGCTGTGTGTCCACCTGCAGCCTGCTTGACATCAGACTGTAGAATGTTGACCATCAAAGGCATCAAGGACAAACACACACCCCGCCCTCAGTACCTTAATGCTGCGAGGACACTCAGCAGCCAGCCCGCATTCCCTAAGCCCTAACCTCTCTCTCTCTTAGCATCTCAGACCTATGTCAGTACCTGTGCCTCTGTCAAAGAATACAAAAAAACAGTAGACCTGTACACACACCTTAAGTCATGTGTATTCATGTAGTCATCTATGAGTGTATTTGGTGAGTTACCGAAGTGAAAATGCAGCATAGACCTTTGTTTTGTATAAGCTTCTCTTTGTTTCCTTTACCTTTCCCCTGCTATATATTTTCAAGCATCATCTGTCATATTGAAGAAATAAGTTCATTCAAGTAGCGTTATTTCTTTTTTATTATCATCGTGTACGATGGACTGGTAACCTAAACTCTCACAGATGCTTCTTAGTTACACAGTTTGCATTTCCTGATTTGAGAGAATACACTGTGGAGGTGTGTGTGGAGGAAAAAAGCAGCGTGAAAAGCTCCCTCAGAAGGGATCAATAAATAGAGGCCAACTGATTGTTTTGTATAATAACCATCTGAATTTATACACCCGAAACAGGAATGATGATAGATGACATCTACTTTGCACCTATGTTGCTGGGACAAAAAGATGATGAAAGAATGATGAGGTATACCATGATCAGGAGTATCTTCTCTGGTGGTAGATTGAATATAGGCTCCATTGGACATAATAGCTGTTTATCAAGGGCTGATGGTGTCAATAATATGCCCAGTTTTTCCAAACATTGGTTTTAATAAGAATCTCTGCAGCATTGAAACCAATTTTGTGGGAAGCTAGGTGCACCTTGAAGCATTTCACCACCTGACAGCATAGAAAAGCTAGAGCCTTTTTCTATCTGTCTGATGATTGTAAAACTGACTATCTATGGTTTTGAGTCTCTCATATTGAAGGGTCACTGCCACTCCCACAATGTTAACTGACCATTATAAACTACTAGTGGGGTCAAAAGCATCTTCCAGTAAACAGCTGAACTCCTCCTCTTCTTTCTCCTCAACCCAGTCCTGCCTCTCTTTCTTCCCTCCCTGAGTTCCTCCAGGCTGCTGAGCTGTAGGACTGTGGTTCCACTATGGCTCGTTTGTCCTGCTAAATAAAGCTGTTTGACAGTTGATTTAAACACTATGTACAGTTCAGCAGCCTGGGAAGTGAATCAGTGTCTCAGTGTCCAGGTAAATAGAACTTCACTTTGTGTCTTCTGTGGGCTGAGTGGAGGTTTCTGTGGATGAAGATACTGAATGTTAGTTGAGACATCTGCAGATTATAGTACAATGTGATCTGAAATACATGGTCATTAGAATGCATCATGAAGCAATAAAACTGTCAATTGTATCAATGTCAATGTTTCAGTATATGAAGTTTTTCTTTGTCAGTGAGATTGAATAATTTTCAGTGTTGAATAGTTAAACGCTTTCAACAGTAGTTTTCAACATCAGGTTCTAAAATCCGGGCTAACACCGAGAGCCACAAGAGAAAAGAAGTTGCTGTGAGCATCTTTTGTATTTTTCAGAGAAGCTCACCCAGGAGTCCAGAATCGTACCAAGGTATTTAAGCTCTTCCTCAGCTTCAGCATGTTGGCTATCATGAAACTGGCTCTGTGTTCAGATCTTTGTTTTGTGCCATTAAATAATTATTTTGTCTGCACTCATCAGTGTCATTAATGAAACAGCATGTTTGAGGGAACTTACCATTCTCTTCTGAATGGTGATAAAACCACCACCAACTCCTACCTTCTTTTGGTAAGATGTCCCTGATTAGTTGGACAGTACAGTGATATTAATTTTTATCTTTTTCAGATTACCAATCACTGTACACATTTTGTTTTATTGTAACGACATTTATTCCTAATTTTTGCTTTACAGACGATAAGTCATCACCTCAGAGGATGTCTTTTTTCTGATTTGTTGTTGTTGTTCCAGATGGACTAGTACTGAAGCATAGCAGTCCCTGAGATCCATTAATCTGTATTTGACTAGCTTCTTGGATCATCCTTTCTTCCTCCTTAGCTCTTCTATAGACAGACACTGCAGCTGGTGTCTCTGTTCACAGTAGAGTGAACTCCCTGTAAAGGAGAATAAGTGAAGAGTGGAAAAGAAAAAGATGGAGACTCACTTCTCTCTCTGCCCAGGATATTTAGGATTGTTTCCATTAATAGTGAAGGATCCAGTTCTCTCTGTGGAGGTAAAGAGCCCAGTGACAGGGACCCAACTGCCTTTAAACTGGATCTGAACCCAGAAAGTGATACTCTGCTCCACCAGTCACTTAGCTCTCAGTCCAGAGGAGCAAAGTGTTATCGGCTCCTGATGTGAACCATGTGTGAGTGCATTACACCACCATCACTGAAACTCTCCCACTCTAGCAGGTGAAAATGCTTAGCTAGACTGCAGCATGTGTGTTGCAGAGGAGGAATATATCTGTCTACACCCTGCAACAGGTAAGGTCAGCAGTGAGGCAGGGCTGCAATTCTGCAGGGAGAACTGGACTTGGGATCTGGGGAAAAAAAGAAGTGCTGGATGAGAATAAGGATGATAGAGATGATGGGTGCTATGATTTCATCCAATTTTGATAACACTGAAAAAAATGGAACCATATAAGGAAAATAAGAGAGAGTGTAAACAGTGAGGGTGTTTTTGTACTGTAGAGAGACAGCAGTAGTCGTCTGCCTCTCTTCCATGGTGCTGACAGAGAGGTTGTTAATACTTCCTTCTGAATCCGACTTGTTTTGGGTTGAGGAAATCTGTAACAAGTTAAAAATAAAGTAGCAACTCTCATAGGCCTCAAATGATTATTTTAAACTAATTCTTCATCCTGTTACCAAATATAGGGCTAATTCATTGTGAGGCTAATGAGCTCATTATTGGCTAATTGATAGGTATGTTACCAGGCACTTTGTGTATTTCCAACAGTTTTAGAATACCGTGGGTGCGCTCCCGTCATCATTGGATTAAAATATAGGATCCTGGAATCAGGGTCAAAAAGGACAACATGGGCCTCATCTGCTATCTTGGCCTCAAGGGCCACCCAAGGCCTGATTTGACCTGATTTGGCCTCAGACTTCTACCTCTTGCCCAATATGAAGAAGGTCACCATTTTAATAGTGATGATGATGTCATTACTGCTATGGACATTCAGGAGGTCCAAGATGCCTTCTTCTACAAAGAAGTGATCTTTATGCTCCACAACCACTGGACTAAGTGGGCAGATGTAGGAAGGGATTCTGTTGAAAGTAAATGTCCTAGGTTTTCTAAACCTGACTCCTTCTACCTTAGAACAAAGATTTACCAATGACCCTCTGTATGTACAGAAAAGTTTCCAAATAAGTTATGATGATTGGTAATAACTTCCAGTTGGCAATGTATTCATCACCATGAATGCAAAACTTTCATTTTGGTTTCAAAAGAGAACATATTGTTCACAACATTGTTCATCTACAGCCTGTGTACAAACCTATAGTACACAGGCTGCCTGTGGAGTCCCGTGTGGTGAAGAGGTGGACCACTGAGAGCGAGGAGGCTCTGAGGGACTGCTTCAACACCACTGTGTGGGCTGAGCTCTGTTGACCCCCCAATGGGAGGACCTCAACACCATAACGGATTACATAAACTTCTGCTGTGAAAACACTGTGCCCTCCAAAAGGGTACGGTGTTTCACAAACAACAAGCCGTGGATTACCCCTGACATTAAAGCTCTCCTGAAGGAGAAGAAGAGAGCTTTCAGGTCAGGGGACAAGGAGGAGCTAAAGGAGACACAGAAAGAGCTGAGAAGGAAGATCAGGGAGGGCAAGGCCAGGTACAAGAGGAAGATGGAGGAGCAGCTGAAGCAGCAAAACATCAGTGGGGTGTGGAGGAGCCTAAAGACCATCTCAGGCTTCAAAACACCCCACTCCCAGGCTGAGGGGGGCCTGAAGTGGGTGAACGACTTGAACCAACACTTCAAACCGGTTTGACCAGCCACCCACTACTCTCCCCCACGCGGCTGCCCCACACCTTGTCAACTGGACAATGCCCCACACCCGCAGCCCTTCACACCTCCAGCTCAACTGGACAATGCCCCCCTCCTACAGCCCTTCACACCTCTCACTCACACCTCACTATTTCCCCACCGGCCTATGGACTCAGTAACCCCCCAGCCCACCCCTGTCCTTCACACCTGCCCAGGTGAGGAGAGAGCTGAGGAGGATCAAAGCACGAAAGGCAGCTGGACCAGACGGCATCAGCTCCAAGCTCCTGAAATCCTGTGCAGAGGAACTGTGTGGGATTATGGGGCAAGTCTTCAACCTGAGCCTGAAGCTGAGGATGGTACCACAGCTATGGAAGACCTCCTGTGTGGTACCAGTGCCCAAAACACCACATGCTAGGGATCCTAGCAGCTTCAGGCCGGTGGCTCTCACATCACACCTAATGAAGACACTGGAGAGACTGGTCCTGGGCCACCTCCGAGCTGAGGTGAGCTCAGAAATGGATCCTCTGCAGTTCGCCTACCGACCCGGGATCGGGCGGAGGACGCTGTGATCTTCCTGCTGCACCGTGCCCTGACTCACCTGGAGAAGCCTGGCAGCGCTGTGAGGATTCTGTTCTTTGATTTCTCCAGCGCATTCAACACTATCCAGCCTGTGCCTCTGAGGGACAAGCTGGTGCGGTCTGGAGTGGACTCACAGCTGGCAGAGTGGGTCCTGGACTACCTTACAAACAGGCCCCAGTTTGTGAGAGCTCGGGACTGTGTGTCTGACCCCTGACCTGCAGTGTGGGTGTTCCCCAAGGGACAGTGCTTGCGCCCTTCCTCTTCACCCTCTACATTGCAGACTTCAGACACAACACGGACGGCTGTGTCCTGCTCAAGTTCTCTGGCGACTCTGCTATCGTCGGCCTGATCAGCGATGACGATGATGCAGAGTACAGAGGAGTGACTTGAGGACTTTCGTGGACTGGTGTCGGCCAAACCACCTCCTCATCAACGCAGGGAAGACCAAGAAGATGGTGGTGGATTTCCACAGACACTGGTCTGCCCCCTCACCGGTGAACATCCAGGGAATGGACATTGTGAGAGTGTAGTACCTGGGTGTTCACCTAAACCACAAACTGGACTGGACTGACAACACAGATGCACTGTACAGGAAGGGACAGAGCAGGCTCTACCTCCTGAGGAGACTGCGGGTTTTTGGTGTGCAGGGGACACTCCTAAAGACTTTTATGACTCTGTGGTGGCTTCAGCCATCTTGTACAGTGTAGTCTGCTGGAGCAGCAGCATAACTGAGAAGGAGAGGAAGAAGCTGGACAAAGTCATCAGGAAGTCCAGCTCTGTCCTGGGCTGTCCTCTGGACTCAGTGCGTGAGGTTAGAGACAGAAGGGTCCTAGCAAAACTGTCATCTATGCTGGACCACGAGTCCCACCCCTGCAGAACGTCCTGTCAGCTCTGCAGAGCAGCTTCAGTGACAGACTGCTCCACCCTCGGTGTGTGATGGAGAGATTTAGAAGATCTTTCCTTCCTGCTGCTGTCAGACTCTATAACGAACATTGTTAACACACATACTGATTACCATACATGCAATAACCCAGTTATTAGTGTGCAATATTTGTGTACTATAGTCACTCAACTCAACAATCTCCATCTCATATTTATTTATTTATGTAGGTATATTTTTTATTTTTACAGCAGCTATTTTCTTGTCTCTTAGTTATTCTACCTTATTTAAATCTTGTTCTGGCCATATTGGCCTCTTACTTATATCTCACTTTCACTTACTGTACTGCATCCCTGCTGTTGCTAAATGCAATTTCCCCACTGAGGGACTAATAAAGGATTCTCTTATCTTATCTTATCTTATATTGTTTGGGATGTAGTGAACTTGACTGGGACCACAAGAGACAAGGAGGCGTGGCTTCCAAAACCACAGTGCAAGCTTTCCAAACAAATATGCCAGAAGGTGAGTGAGCTGGAAATGTGACATCTAAAATCAATATACTCGTTCTAGCAAATAGCATTTTCCATTGTGGGGGTGTACAGCCACTATCACTAAAGCTGTGCTGGAACGCTGCAAGTGTTTCTTCCACTTTACTGCACAGCAAACTGATTTGTTCTTCTGAACCACTAATAAAGTGATGCACCTTTTTGTAGTTTAAAAGAAACAGCAGAAAGTTTGCTTTGCATTAGTAGTAACATAACAGCTGGGATGTGGCTGAAAGTGATCAGTAAACAGTGAAATAAGGCTGATGTCTGAAAGTACAAACTGGAACAGAGGGTGAAAGTAAACCCCAGATCACAGAGGTTCAGGTAGAAGCTGCAAAAGTCTTGAGAGCTGAAAACAGAGAGAATTAAGAATAGAGCTTTCTCTCTAGTCTACAGCATAGACACACAGGAGTGTAGCGACTGCAGACACAGCTAATAGGTTGGCAATGGTCAGCTCTGCTACCAAGCAGGACCAACACAGTGCAATTTGGCACAGCTACCCTGCTAACTCCTGTGAGGCTGTAATGGAAATGCATGCCATCACAGCTTATGTGCTAATGGAAAAAACCCATAATATGCTACTTTTCAGGGCACCTCTGTAACAACCTTAAGCTTCTGAACATCTACCACAACATCCCTAATTCACTTTCCACTGGAAACATTGATGCCTCGGCCTGCACCTGATTTCCTGTCATCTCTCTACTGTCCATAATAAAGGCATAAAAAACCCAAATCACTTAAAGATATACTCACATTCCCATTTCCACATTCAAAGCACTGGTGTTTGATCGAATTCTTCCTGCTGTCCATACTGGCTGCCAGGAGATCCCTTCTTTAAACAATTTCTGTGGAAATGATAGGCCACAAAATCCACAGTCCTATTTCTGTGCAAATAGTAATTCTAAAATTCATCACCATTTGATAAACAAAATCAAGTGGGTATCTTCAAATGTTTGTCTTTTAGTGGAGAATTTCCTCTCTGTGTTTCCATCTCTCCACCACAGCTTTGCAAGGAAACATTAGGTGTAAAAACACAAAGAGGAGAATTTTGGACTAAAATACCTGGAAGATAGAAACTTGATCTACTCAGACTGTTGAAGCCTCATGTCATGTCAAGTCAACTTTTCCACAGGACAGGGACTGTGGATTTTATGCTCCATCAATTTACATTAGAATTTCTTTAGAAAGGATCTTGTTGCAGACAGTACAGACTTCCTAGAAATCCTTTCCTTTAACACAAACTACAGTGCATCACACAAAAAAAGTTAATAAGTTGAGCAACCATGAGAATATCTCACAGTCATGATCAGCATTAAAAAAACTCAATAGTGTGTGTGTGTGTGTGAGCTGGGAAACACTTAAGACACACACATATGAACATTAATGTGGAGAATCAGAATCAGAATCAGGTTTAATCGCCAAATGCATAAACACATACAAGGAATTTTTTTGCGGCAGTTGTTGTCTCTCTAGTATATAAAATATGAAAATATTTTCAAATATACAAATATACAAATATGTAATGTACATGAAACATGAAATGCGTACCAGTCCAGTAGTGAGTGGATTGAAGGTGTTGGAAGATAAATAAAATAGAATAAATATAAGAATAAAATAAAATAAGACAAAAAAAAAATAAAATAAAATAAAATAAAATGAAGTATGCAATAGTTAGTTATCTGTTAACTGTACTGTTCAGTAGAGTGACTGCTGTGGGGAAGAAGCTGTTCCGGTGTCTGCTTGTTTTGGTCTGGAGGGCTCTGAGGCGTCTCCTGATGGGAGCAGTTCAAACAGTCTGTGTCTTGGGGTGAAAGGAGTCCATCATGATGTTCCCTGCCCTCTTTCGCATCCTGGAGGAGTACAAGTCCTGGATAGAGGGCAGGGGACACCAATGATACGCTCAGCAGTCCTCACAGTGCGCTGCAGTCTGGTCTTGTCCTGCTTAGTGGCAGCTCCGAACCACACAGTGATGGAGGTGCACAGGACGGACTCAATGACTGCTGTGTAGAACTGCAGCAGCAGCTCATGGGGGAGTCCGTATTTCCTCAAGAGCCGCAGGAAGTACATCCTCTGCTGGGCCTTCTTGAGGATGGAGCTGATGTTCTGCTCCCACTTCAGATCCTGTGAGATGATCGTGCCCAAGAATCTGAAGCTCTCCACAATGGAGACGGGGCTGTTGAGTACTGTGAGGGGGGCAGAGCAGGGGGATGTCTCCTAAAGTCCACTATCATCTCCACCGTCTTGAGGGTGTTCAGCTCAAGGTTGTTTTGACCGCACCAGAGCACCAGCTGATCCACTTGCCGTCAGTATGCAGACTCATCATCATTCTGGATGAGACCAATGACAGTGGTGTCGTCTGCAAACTTCAGGAGCTTCACAGAGGGGTCTGTGGAGGTGCAGTCATTTGTGTAGAGGGAGAAGAGAAGTGGAGAGAGGACACATCCCTGGGGGGCGCCGGTGTTGGTGGTCAGAGTGTCTGAGGTGAACCGCCCCAGCCTCACCTGCTGGCTTCTGTCAGTCAGGAAGCTGTAGATCCACTTACAGAGGGCAGGTGGCACAGTGAGCTGGGACAGTTTGGAGCAGAGGGTGTGGGGGATAATGGTGTTGAACGCCGAGCTAAAGTCCACAAAGAGGATCCGTGCATAAGTCCCAGGACAATCCAGGTGCTGCAGGATGCAGTGCAATCCGATGTTAACTGCATCATCCACTGACCTGTTTGCCCAATAGGCAAACTGCAGGGGGTCCAACAGGTCACTTGTGAGGGACTTCAGGTGGGTCAGCACCAGGCGTTCAAAGGTCTTCATAACTACAGATGTCAGTGCAACGGGTCTGTAGTCATTCAGTCCTGAGATGGAGGACTTCTTGGGGACTGGGATGATGGTGGAACGCTTGAAGCAGGAGGGGACTTCACCCAGCTCCAGGGATCTGTTGAAGAGCTGAGTGAAGATGGGAGCCAGTTGATCTGCACAGGCCCACAGACAGGACTCCGTCTGGGCCCGGAGCTTTCCTGGTTTTCTGCCTCCGAGCAGCGGGTCACTTCTCCCTCGCTGATCCGGAGTGATTGTGAGTCAGGGGGCTGGAGGGGAAGGGGTGAGGTGGGTGCTGCAGTGCCAGGATAAGTGTTGGTGGGTGGTGGGGAGGGAGGGCAGGAAGGGGAGCTGCAGAGAGGTGAGGGACGGGTGTGAAGTGGTCCTTCTCAAATCTGCAGTAGAAGGTGTTGAGTTTGTCAGCCAGGGCTTTGTTAGCTTCAGCAGTGGGGAAGGGCGAGTCCTGTAGTTGGTGATCTCCTGCAGGCCTCTCCACACTGTTGCTGGATCGTTAGCTGAGAAGTTGTCCCTCAGCTTTTCAGAGTAGCGCCTCTTGGCCACTCTTATCTCCTTTGTCAGTGTGTTTCTGGCCTGTCTGTACAGGGCTCTGTCTCCACTCCTGTAGGCATCCTCCTTGGCATGACGAAGGTGGCTGAGTTTTGGGGTGAACCAGGGTTTATTGTTGTTATGTGTGCGAAATGATTTGGTTGGCACATACATCTTCACAAAAACTGATGTAGGATGTCACAGTGTCCGTCAGTTCGTTGAGGCTAGTAGCTGCAGCTTCAAAAAACACTCCAGTTGGTGGTGTCAAAACAGTCCTGGAGGTCCTGTTTGGCCTCACTGGTCCACTTCTTCGCTGTCCTAACTACAGGCTTAGCAGATTTTAGTTTCTGCCTGTAGGTTGGAATAAGGTGGACCAGGCAGTGGTCAGAGTGTCCCAAAGCTGCACGGGGAACAGAGCGATAAGCATTCTTGAGAGTGGTGTAGCAATGGTCCAGAGTGTTATTGTCCCTGGTGGGACAATTGACGTGTTGCTGGTATTTAGGCAGTTCATGGTTGAGTTTTGCTCTGTTAAAGTCCCCCAGAATGATGAGCAGAGAGTCTGTGTGTTCCCGTTCTAAACACGTGATGTGCTCAGCCAGCCGCTGTTCAGCCTCATTCACGTTTGCCTGAGGTGGGATGTAAACACCGACAAGGATGAATGAAGAAAACTCCCACGGTGAATAAAAGCGGCTTACAGTTCAGAGCGAGGAACTCCAGTTCCGAGTCGCAATGTTTCTGAAGCACTGTGACATCTGTACACCAACCTTCATGTATGTAGAAGCATATTCCGCGCGCCCTTTGATTTCCCTGACTGCTCCATGACTTGTCCGCGCGCAGCAGCTGGAAGCCTGGCAGGTACAGACCGCTGTCCGGGATAGAGTCACAGAGCCAGCTTTCCGTGAAGCAAATAGCCGCAGAATGCATAAAGTCTCTGTTGGTCCTGATCATGAGAAGCAGCTCGTTATTGATCATGGATATTTTAGAAGACAGAGATATGATCAGAGACCTGATTTCATTTCCCCTTGGTTTGAGACACTGGCAGAGGAATGTCTCTGAGCAGTGTAGATGGTCTTATTATTGTAGGGATGTTGTTATTAGTGTGTCAGCACTGAACAGGTATCTAAAGTCTTTGGGGTTGTTGTGGTGAAAGCACTCTGAGTGCTCAAAGTGCCTCTGTTGGTTCAGGAGCAGTTCAACCAGCTGCAGCTCACATGTTTCCACGCTGGCTTTGTGCTGATGCAGCATGAAATCCAGTCTGAGAAAGTCCTGCTCAGGTCACAGAAAACAGCTGACCACACCTGATTTAATGATTGTCACATATTTTCTCTTAAACATGACACAGTGAGTCATGATGAGATACTGAAGTCAGAATTAGAGAAAACCCCTCTTTGTGTTGTTGTTGAATTCAAAGCACTTGTGTAGAGATCTGTCATCAGCTGTGACACACTAAATGTTTCCAGCTCTTCCTCCTCTATCACACACTGTCTGTGGCTGCAGCAGGCCTCTCCATACCTGAGGGTGTCCAGTCTCCAGTGTGGATCCTCCAGTCCAGCAGACAGCAGCTTCACTCCTGAGTCTCCTGGATGATTGTAGCTCAGGTCCAGCTCTCTCAGATGGGAGGGGTTGGAGCTCAGAGCTGAGGCCAGAGAAGCACAGCCTTCCTCTGTGATCAGACATCCTGACAGCCTGCATACACACAACATCACACAGGAACCCTCTGTCAATACCTGCTGGTCTGTTTTGTTGTTCTTTTTGTTCATATTTTAGTTTTAGTTCTGGTCCATTTTGGTCCAGGTTCAATGTGTTTAAGGCAAATTCCTTAAACATCATCTGTAGAATTTAAAAAAAATCAACAACTGAAGCAAAAACAAGAGAAATTATGAATAATTGTCTGAGTCTAAAAAGTTCTGCTGAATTTTAGTAAAATTTACTTTGAACAATCCTAAACAAGTTGGCTGTTTATTCACTGGTGTAAATCAGGTATGAGCAAATCATCAGCTGAACAGGTTGATTGATCCTGACCTGAGAGTCTCCAGGGTACAGTGTGGACTCTTCAGTCCAGCAGACAGAAGCTTCACCCCTGAATCTTGCAGGTCATTGTTACTCAGGTCCAGGTGTCTCAGTCTAGAGGACTGGGAGTTGAGAACTGAGGACAGAGCTTCACAGCTTCTCTCTGAGAGGTTACAGCTGCTCAGTCTGAAGAGGAAACAACGAAGAAAAGTCAAAAACATTGGTGTTGAAAGGACAATCAAAGGAACAAAACTCAGTTTGCTCTGCAGCTCACAGCAAACTAACAGACCTGCATTTGAAAGCTGAGCCAAACATCGAACACAGATTTGTTCAGTGAAGCAGAAATATCAGCTCTTTATCCACCTGCTAACCAATGAGGAGTTTCTACATTGATGATCATCTTTCATTGGCTCTGATTCAAATCCTTTCTGTTTTATTCTCAACAAGTTGGAGACATGACAGTTAAATTTTCAATTCACTTCAATTTTAAGATAAGACTTCATTGATCCCACAGTGGAGAAATTTGCTTTCTTGAAAGGAAACATCATGTTCTACCAAGAAGACCTGGAGCAGTGTGGTCTTGATGTCACAGAGGCCTCGGTTTACTCAGGAGTTTGTACAGAGATCTTAAAAGAGAGAGTGTGATCTTCCAGAAAACAGTCTACTGCTTTGTTCATCTGAGCATTCAGGAGTTTCTGGCTGCAGTCTACATGTTCCACTGTTACACTGAGAGGAAGACAAGAGAGCTGAGGACTTTCCTGGGACAAGACTACGAACACTGGGACTCAAAACCTTCAAAGTGTTTGGATACCAGATGTGTGTGTGTGTCCGTGTACATGTGTGTGCAAGTAGAAATGTGTCATTTCAATGATTGTGTGTCCTCAAAAAGAGGACACCAGAATACATCAAAGGCACATCAAAGGCAGGTCAACTGATGACATCACAGTGACCCTGAGTCCCTGAGTCATGTCCAGGACAACTCTTGATGTTTTTCAGGGGCTCCTCCATCAGGTTTCCCTGTGTAGGCTTCTGAGTTCAGGTGCCTGGTTAGCTCAGTTGGTAGAGCATGAGACTCAATCTCTCAGGGTCAAGGTCTGTATGTAATATAAATGTGTAGGGGGGGTGTACAGTGTGTGGTAATTGAAAATTCACAGAAAATGAGCCAAGGCCAATGAGTCTCCATGGCATCTGAGGGATGCCATGGAGAAATCCTTCAAAGTAAAAAATGGCCACCTGGACCTGTTTGTTCGCTTCCTTCATGGCCTGTCTCTGGAGTCCAACCAGATACTCTTAGGAGGCCTTCTGGGTCAGACAGAGAACACACCAATAATCATCCAGAGAGCCATCAACAACCTGAAGAAGATGAACAGAGACAATATCTCTCCTGACAGAAGCATCAACATCTTCCTCTGTCTGATGGAGATGAATGACCTCTCAGTACATCAGGAAATCCAAGAGTTCCTGAAGTCAGAGAACAGATCAGAGAAGAGACTCTCTGAGTTCCACTGTTCAGCTCTGGCCTACGTTCTGCAGATGTCAGAGGAGGTTCTGGATGGGTTGGACCTGAAGAAGTACAACACATCAGAGGAGGGACGACGGAGACTGATCCCAGCTGTGGGGAATTGCAGAAAGGCTGTGTAAGTCCAGATATGATCTTTAACGTTATCAGTCAGTGTAGATTAGTAGTTTAGTATTTTATACACAGTATGAAATTATTCTCATTATTCTCATAATAGTTTTATAATCTTTAGGTCAGCTGTGTGTTTTCTGGAGATGTTTTAAATGTTGTTTGTCAAGCGTAGGTTTTTCAGTTGGTTGTGATTATTGCTGTTAAGTTTCTCTGTTTATTTATTACTAACTGTTACATTCTACATTCATTTGTTAATTTATTCATGTTATTTTGAGTCTTTTTGTTTTCATGTAAACCTAATAAATCAAATTCACATTTCAGGTGATTAAACTTTACTGGTGTCTTGTTATTGGACTTCTGTGCTAGTCGCAGTTTGTCCATAACGAGCACCATGTTCAATTTATAAGGGTGTCCATCAGTGTGCGTGGCACCAAGACACCCTAGGCCGGAGGTCAATGATCGACTTTGTGGTTGTGTTGACCTTGGCTGTATGTCTTGGACATTCGGATAAAGAGAGGGGCTGAGCTGTCAATTGATCACCACCTGGTGGTGAGTTGGATCCGCTGGCAGAGAAGGAGGCCTGACAAGCTTGGCAGACCCAAATGTCTTGTGAGGGTCTGTTGGGAATGTCTGGCTGAGCACTCTGTCAGAAGGGTCTTCAACTCCCACCTCCAGGAGAGCTTCAACCAGATACCGAGGGAGATTGGGGACATTGAGTCAGAGTGGACCATGTTCTCCACCTTCATTGTCGATGTGGCCGTTAGGAGCTGTGGTCGTAAGGTCTCTGGTGTCTGTCGTGGCGGTAATCCCCAAACCCAGTGGTGGTAAGGGATGCTGCAGTCATGCTCAAGTACCTCGAGTCTCTGGATGTTGCAGGGCTGTCTTGGTTGAAACGCCTCTGCAGGTGGTCCCTCTTTTTTTAACACTGGACCAGCTCTATACACTCTATAGGGTGCTCAAGGGTTCATGGGAGTTCGCCCAACCAGTCCACATGTGTTTTGTGGACTTGGAGAAGGTGTTTGACTGTGTTCTTCGTGTTATCCTGTGGGGGGTGCTCTGGGATTATGGGGTTCGGGGCCCTCTGTTAAGGGCTGTCCGATTTCTCTATGACCAGAACAGCAGCTTGGTTTGCATTGCTGACAGTGAGTCAGACCTGTTTTCAGTGCATGTTGCCCTTTGTCACTGGTCCTGTTCATAATTTTTATGGACAGACACACTCAATTCCTGCAAACAACCCCCCCTCCCCTTACCCTCCACCCCTAAGACCCCTACCCCCCACCCCCACTCCCCACATACCTTCCCAAACATACTGCATGATGCCCATTGTGCAAGATTGTCAGTAATGTCCATAGCAGCAGACTGTTCAAAGTGCCAGTGCTGAGCATTTAAGTGGCCCATGCCAGGTAAAACCAAAACGCTTGTGGTAGGAAGTTGATGAGTCTGGAGGTTCTGCCATTTATGCTCTGAGACATAAGTCAGAACCAGGTGTTTTCTCTCCTGTTGTAGAGGAGAGTAGAATCAGGAAACACACACCTTCAGCCAAGAACAGAGGTCTGAATATATCAGAGCAGAATGGGAGAATTCAGTATTCTTCTACACATTTGTGTGAGTTAGACTGAGCTTCATTCAGTTACAGCTGAACTAATGAAGTCATTTCTTACACTGTAGTAATGTTAGGAGGAGACCACTTCACAGTCAGTGTGGACCACAGGAAGGATGACTGCCACCAAAGACTCTTTAAATCAACGTGTGACATCTGACTGTTGGTTGAAGTCAAGAAATGTGAATTTGTCCTTTAATGTTGTTTAATTACACAAAGTTCAGGAAGAAGAAAATCATGTAAAAACTTAAATGATGAAGAGGATTTGAGTCCAACATGTCTGATTTGATCTTTATCTTCTAATTCCAGACTTGACTGAGCTCAGCAGCATGTTATGAATCTGTGTTGACATGAATAGTTGTATGAATGTTGTGGTGACATTTGGATAATGTGTGTAGAAGGCTGACATTATGATGATCCACAATAAGAGAAGGATAAAGTCCCTCTACTCATGTTAGTGAAAGCTCATTGATTAGGACATATCTGATTGGATTAGAAAAGATTTTTATCCACATGATTTATTCTTTATTCAGACTGAGTTTCTGCAGTTTGTCAGAGATCAGCTGTGCTTCTCTGGCCTCAGCCTTGAAGTCCACCCCTCCCATCTGAGACACCTGGACCTGAGTGACAACAACGAGCTGCAGGATTCAGGACTGAAGCTGCTGTGTGGTTTTCTGGAGAGTCCACACTGTAGACTGGAGACTCTGAGGTCAGTTCACTGTCTGTTACTGTTGTAGATTTTATATCTTTAATCAACAACTGAACCAGGTTTATCTTCATACAGAACTTGAATCCATTCATCTTGAATGAATGAATGAGATTTGAATAGCATAGCTCCGTTGATGGTGCAGCTCTCATATCTAGAAATATGGCAGATTTTAGATATTAGACAACCAAAGTCATGACAACCCAGAGTTGAGACCAAGAGGCAGAGTTGCGGTCCCACACGCTTCTCTCCAGTTCCTCTAGTGCTGTCACCCTCCCATGATTCCTACCATTCTAACAATTCCCCTTCATCCTGTAGAGACTGTCTGCTCATCAAAAGTGTATAAATTAAACATTAGATCTCTTTTGTCTAAATCTCTGTTAGTAAATGATTTGATAATGGATCAGCAGATTGATTTATTCTATCTTACTGAGACCTGGCTGCAGGGGAAGAATATGTCAGTCTAAATGAGTCAACCCCTGATAGTCATATTAATTAATATCTACCACTCAAGTTTATTAATTAATCCTAGACCTAAGCCTAGTTATAGCACATTTGAAAGTTTTATCCTCAGCCTCTCACATCCAAACTGGAAGACAGAAAAACCAGTCCTATTTGCAGTTGTGTATCGTTTTTGTCTGAATTCACCTGGGAAAAAATTAACTACCCTTGCCATGTGCCAGTTTTACAGAGGGCAATGACCTAAACATACAACCCTTGACCCTCTGAAAAAGAAGATCATAAATCAGGGGAAGCTAGCTCCATGGTATCATTCGCAAATATGTACTTTAAAGGAAATATCACAAAGCTGGAAAGGAAGTGGCTATCCACTAATTTAGAGGAATTCTGCCTAGCCTGGAAAGACAGCTTCATAACTTATAAAAAAAGCCCTTCGTAAGGCAAGAACCGTCTATTACTCATCACTAATAGAGGAAAACAAGAACAACCCTAGGTATTTTTTCAGCACTGTAGCCAGGCTGACAAAGAGTCATAGCTCCATCGAAACATGCATTCCTGTAGCTCTCACTAGTGATGACTTTATGAGCTTCTTTACCAACAAAATAGTAGATATTAGAGATACAATCCATCTCATCCTGCCTACAACTGTTAATAATGTAGGTGTGTCAAGAACAGCAACTTTAGAAACATCTGATTTGTCGTTAGACTGTTTCTCTCCCATAGACCTCGCTGAGTTGACTTCAGTAGTTACTAAATTTAAACCATCAACATGTCTTTTGAATCCTATCCCAACCAGACTTCTCAAAGATGTTTTGCCTTTGATTGGCACTTCCATATTAAATCAGATAAATCTCTGTTTGGTAACAGGATATGTTCCACAGGCTTTTAAGGTTGCAGTTATCAAACCTCTACTTGAAAAGCCTTCTCTTGACCCTGTCACTTTAGCAAACTATATACCTATATCCAATCTCCCTTTACTTCTAAAATTATTGAAAATACTGTTGCAACTAAGTTGTGTGGCCAGCTGCATAGGAACAGTTTGTTTGAAGTTCTTCAGTCAGGATTTAGTACATCATAGCACAGAATCAGCACTAGTGAAAGTTGTTAATGACCTTCTCATAGCCTCAGACAATGGACTCGTCTCTATACTTGTCCTACTAGATCTTAGTCCTGTATTTGACACTATTGATCATAGTATCCTATTGGAAAGATTGGAACATGTTATTGGGATTAACGGAACAGCCCCAGGTTGGTTTAAATCATATCTATCAGATAGATTCCAGTTTGTTCCTGTTAAATATGATTCCTCCATTTATACCAAAGTTAGTCTTGGAGTACCACAGGGTTCTGTGCTTCTGTGCACCTTGTACATTCCCCTAGGCAATGTTATCAGGAAGCATGGAATAAATTTCCTTTGCTATGCAGATGATACCCAGCTATATTTATCTATGAAGCCAGACGAAACAGATCAGTTAGCCATACTTCAGGCATGTCTTAAAGACATAAAGGCCTGGATGACCTTTAACTTTCTTCTTCTTCTGAATTCAGACAAAACTGAGGTTATTGTGTTTGGTCCTAAACACTTCAGAAACAGTTTATCTAATCATATAGTTACTCTGGATGGCATTAATTTAGCCTCCAGTACCACAGTGAGGAACCTTGGAGTTATTTTTGATCAGGATTTGTCCTTTAACTCACATATAAAACACGTTTTTAGGACCGCCTTCTTTCACCTGCGCAATATCAGTAAGATTAGGAACATTCTGTCACAGAGTGATGCTGAAACTAAACACTAAACACTAGTTCACAAACTAGTGAAAACTAATTCATGCATTTGTTACGTCTAGGCTGGACTACTGTAATTCCCTATTATCAGGATGTCCCATGAACTCTAAAAAGCCTCCTGTCATAGTCTGTAAATTTATGTCAAGTTATGTTTTTGTCTGGTGTCTATATTGTCTTGTGGCTTCTTGTTTTATTTTGAAATCGCTGCCCTAATGTATCTTGTCTAGTTTCACTTCCTGTCTTTGTCTTGTTTCCCGCCGTTGTAATTGTTTCCCCGCCCTAATTGTTTCCACCTGTGTCCCCTTACCTGTTGTGTGTATATATAATCTGCGTTTCCCCATGTCCTGTGCCAGTTCGTCTTGTCATGTTGTCAGACAACCAGCCTTTGTTCATGTTTCCCTTGCCAAGTCAGGTTGTGTATTTCTGTTGTTACTTTATCCTAATCATAACCTCTGTTCTTGTTGTTAGATTTTCTTTGTTACTTTGTTTAGCACATTTGCCTTTTCTCCTCAAATGAGTGATTTTCAGTTGTTACTTCGTTACCTCCTAGAGTGATTTTCAGTTGTTACTTTGTGAATAAAATCATTTTCTTTGTACTTTTGCCGTCAAGTCGTGCATTTGGGTTCAAGTCCTAGTTCAGTCATAACACCTCCAGCTGATCCTATTTTAGTTACAGCATCAACAATACTGACTGGAATTGGCACAGAGAGATCATAACACTGTCAATTTCTACATGCATTCTCTTTGAAAATCCAGAATTGATTTTAAAATCCTTGTCCTTACATATAAGGCGCTCAATGGCCAGGCTCCTTCACATCTCAAAGAGCTGACAGCACCATATCATCCCAATGGATTGCTTGGTTCCCAGAATGCAAGTTTGCTTATGGTTCCCAGAATATCTAAAATTAGAATGGGAGGCCGAGCCTTTAGCTATCAGGCCCCTCTCCTGTGGAACCAACTGCCAGTTTGGGTTCAGGAAGCAGGCATCCTCTCTAATTTTAAAATTAGGCTCAAAACTTTTTCTCTGACAAAGCTTATAATTTGTTTGTAGTTATTAATTTTAGTTATTATGATTAAACCTATAATGTTAGTCACAATTATTTCTATAGACACTGTTACAGTTAAGAATAAAGCCCATAGTAGGGCTGGCTCAGGCAACTGAACCATCCCTTAGTTATGCTGCTATAGGCCTAGGCTGCTGGGGGACTTCCCATGATCATCTTCTCTTCTCGCTTTCTCTCCTTAGACCCACTCTCACATTTATTAGCCTTTATTCCATGTCATTAACTCTGTGTCCTCTCTCTCCCGTAGTCCTGTGCCTGTTTCTCTCTAGTCTCTCTTTCTCTGTACCTTTCTGCAGGTATCTCTGGCTCCAGAGCTGCATGTTCTCTGTCTGTGGTCCTGGTTCCACCCACCTGCTGCTGTTTATTGTCTACAATTATCCATTTCTAACACATGTTTAATGTTCCACTCTGCTACAGATACATTTTGGATTAATATTCTGTGCGGACTGTAATGTAAACAATTACCAATCATGACAGCTTTTTGCTTCTGTGCTTTGTTTCCTATCATAACTGTAATCTGCTGAGCACACAGTATCCACTAACTTTTCTGTAATCTGAATGCTGGCCCTCTAACATTGTTCACTGCTAACCCTGTTTGTATCATGTTTTATATGCTGCATGTCCTTCTCCTCCTCTCCTCCATTCCCAGCTGTCCTATTATCCTCCTTTTCCTCCTTTCACCCAGCCCAGCCATCAGCAGGATGGTCCACCATATGAGCCAGGTTCTGCTCAAGGTTTCTTCCTGTTAAAAGGGAGTTTTATTGTCACTGTCGCCTTAAGTGCTTGCTCTGGGGTCAGGCTCTGGGTCTCTGTAAAGCGCTTTTAAGATTTGAATCAGAGCCAATGAAAGATGATCATCAGTGTAGAAACTCCTCATTGGTTAGCAGTGGATAAAGAGCTGATATTTCTGCTTCACTGAACAAATCTGTGTTCGATGTTTGGCCCAGTTTTCAAATGCAGGTCTGTTAGTTTGCTGTGAGCTGCAGAGCAAACTGAGAGTTTTGTTCCTTTGATTGTCCTTTCAACACAAATGTTATTAGACTTTTTCTTCATTGTTTCCTCTTCAGACTGAGCAGCTGTAACCTCTCAGAGAGAAGCTATGAAGCTCTGTCCTCAGTTCTCAGCTCCCAGTCCCCTAGTCCGAGACACCTTGACCTGAGTCACAATGACCTGCAGGATTCATGGGTGAAGCTTCTATCTGCTTCTTGTGTGTATTGTTAAATAGCTGTAAATACCAAACCTAACCACAGAGTGGACTCTGGATACAAACCTCAGTCTCCCACCTCCACTGCTGTTAATAAACTTCATTACCTCATTCATTCAGAAAATCTGTTTCCTCTGAACATCATCCAGCCACATTATGTTTCACACATAATGGATTTGCTTTTACATGAGTTTACTACAGTTTAGTGTATTTAGTGTATGTGGTTGTAGTGAGCGAGGAGTGAGAGAATGAATACAGGAAGACAGATGGATCAACACGGTGAACAAAACATACAGGTGTACAATGACAGTGTTGTGGTAAAGCTGAGTTACAATCCAATATCATAATACAGAGAGGGAATATATACTTCATTAAAATGAGCAGTGAAGGAGCACAGACGAGTCACATCAATTCACTGAACTCCTCCTGTCACAGTCACAGAATAATGATCACATTACTATAGAAACTTCTGGATATATGATGGAACAGTTCCTCATTTTCTCCGACCACAAAGAAAATGTGTTTTTCTTTGAATCATGAAAATCTTTAAAACGAGTGTTGTGGGGAAGAAAGGGAAAAATGCCTGAAGAAATTTTCTCCTCTCTCTTCAAAGACTTTTAAGACGCATCATGAAGAAATAAAGTACATCATTGTGTGGTGAATGGTGAACTGGAAACACAGAGCCTGTAAATGACAGAGTCAAACTGGCTCTTGTGGTGTAATTGTGGTCATAATAATAAAATTCTACAGCTGCTGCAGTGAGAACTTTTCCTTCATCCTTCTTTTCCCATCAAGATGTCAACACACACACACACACACACGCCATCATGGAAAATATAGGGAGCTGAATTTTGAACAGCTACAAGATTAAAAGCTTAGTGACCATCATCAAAAGTCAAAGAAACAGAAGAAAGAAAAGATTTCAAAAAATGAATGTACCATTTCCTCATATGAAATAGTTTCACTGCTTAATAATTAAGATCCTTCAACAACTAGGACTTAATACAGTCCTGTAGATGAGCTGCATGGAGCAGAAAACAAGAATCAAAGCTGAGAGTCTAAAGTGGCAGAGTTAAACTTCCAAACTTATTCTGTCCTCACAGTCAACAGTTTTTCTCCTACACTCAAAACACAGCAAATGAACACTCATCCAAATGCATCACATGTCACCTCAAACACATCAACATATTTTAGATTCCAGTTTCAGGACTAAGGTTTTCCAGGAAGAATTCTCAGCAGCCTAAATTTCCTCCACAGGGAGGAAATCACTGATTGTTTTACTGTCCCTTAACCAAAGAGGGTGAACATGAACACAGACTGAAACGCTTCATGCAAGAGCTGATCTAGCTTTAAGTCCTACGACTCATTCTGGAGATTTACTACAGGACATAATTGTATTGCACTGGAAATGAACTAAAAATCAAGGCTCAAAGCCAAAAGGAGATTTGAACCTAGTGTTCAGTATAAGACACAAGTGGACTCAGTGATAGGTAAATGTAAGAAGGCTGAAACTTTAAAGCACAATAATAAGTAGATGATTGTAGAAGTGGAAACAGTGTGTGCTGGTTAGTTTGCATTGGACTGGGAGATTATTTCTTCTGAGTCTTAAACTGTGCTTCTTTGTTTTGGGGCAAGAGAGAGATGATGAAAATGATTCACACATTGGAAATAAGAAGATGTCACCCACTGCTGATTGTCTATGGAAATGAAGTGAGATGTGTTTGTGCTGTGTATAAATTTCACACCCTGTTGAAGCTGGTGGAGAAGAGCTGCCTCTCTCTGTGTCTTATCTGGATTCTACTCTTGGCTTTTTCACTGAGGTGATGCTTCTCCTCTCTCCATCTTTAATTCAAACTCAGGTAATGAGCTCACAGCCCCATCTTCACATGGACAAAAGTTCGTCTTTAGGTTATTGTTTAGTGATGCAGTGAGGTTTGGACTCTGTATTTAATATGGATTATATGTGACTTATTATGAAAACAAAACTCTTCCCAAGATCAGTGTCTTCTTAACAGGCCTGAGTCTGACAGCTGAACAATGAGGTCTATGGGAAACCCTATGGGAGAAAACCCACAAAAAAAAGGAAAAGAAAAAGGAGAAAAAGAAAACTTCACAAAGCAAGGACCAAATCTCAATCCTCTAACCTCACTCCTGTGAGAAATAATGCTCCATCTTTAAGGAACTGGAGCCCTGCCTCAATGCCAAAGTTGGCACACACACAACTGGCCTACGTGTAAGGCCCCTTGAGTGATTAGATCATTTTGTGTAAATAGATTGAAAAAGAAATGAAATAAATCTTAATGGTTAAAGTGACAAATAGCAAAACTTCATCTAAATTAGACAGGAAGGGTAACAGACATCTATCCATGGTAGCAAATTCAAACAGGGTCTAAAATTCTGCTTAGACATGAACCAAGTTTATGTATTGAGTTCATTTACCTATAGTGTCGCTACTGACTTCCTTCACTGACACTTGCAGTCAGTTTGAATATCTTTATTGAAACCTGAGGCCTGATTTCTTGTTGTTCTCTGGTTCTTTGCTAATAATTGGACAGGTTCCAGTGTTCTAACAAGTGCAGCCAATTGATTTTTACTCTTCAGATTCTCTCTTTTTTTCCTCATTTCCAGTTTAGTGTTCAGAGAAATAGCTAATGTTTTCAGTTATTTTGATCACAGAGAGTCAAAACAACTGTCAGTTACTATCTGAGGTTCATACGCTGCTATTTAATACAGGATACATATATTCAAAAACAGATACATGGAGGGAAGGTGAAATCACTTTTCGGGAATATTATACAGATAAGTCCATTTTGTCTTCCATTTCCTCTCTACATTATAGATTTTTCATGGGCCATTGAATCTTTGTAATAGCCAACAGTGGAGGGTTCACAACTACTGAGATGACATGAAATTTTTGTTCAGACTTCTATGAACCTCGGGTGATGACTCCCAGTGACTTTGGTGATCCACAGGCTTTTCCTCCAGTGCCACCATGAGGCTGATGTTTGTGTTTGTGAGTGAAATGTTGTGTCAACTATTGGATGGATTGATTCATTTGATCCAGATGTTCTCAGTGAATTTACTGATCCCTTGAGACACTTGGTGCCACCAGCAGCATCTCCACATCTACTGCCACATACAGAAAAAATTCCAAATAAGTTACAATGATTGGTAATAACTTCAAAATTTTCAATGTATATATCACCATGAACGCAGAACTTTCATTTTGGTTTCAAAAGGGAACATATTGTTTGGGATGTAGTGAACTTGACTAGGGGCAAAAGAGACAAGGAGGCGTGGCTTCCAAAACCACAGTGCAAGCTTTCCAAACAAATATGCCAGCTTCCTTATACTAAACTGGGAAGGTGAGTGGCCTGGAAATGTGACATCTAAAATCAATATATCTCCTCGTTCTAACAAATAGTGTTTTCCATTGTGGAGGTGTACTCACATTAAGCCATGCTGTGAACAGCCACTATCACTAAAGCTGTGCTGGAACAGGACAAGTGTTTCTTCCACTTTACTGCACAGCAAACTGATTTGTTCATCTGAACCACTAATAAAGTGATGCTAACTCACTGATAAACACATTTTATTTTCTTACAACCTTTTTGTAGTTTAAAAGAAACAGCAAAAAGTTTGCTTTGCATTAGTAGTAACATAACAGCTGTGATGTGGCTGAAAATGATCAGTAAACAGTGAAATAAGGCTGAAATCTGAAAGTACAAACTGGAACAGAGGAGTGAAAGTAAACCCCAGATCACAGAGGTTCAGGTAGAAGCTGCAAAAGTCTTGAGCTGAAAACAGAGAATTAAGAATAGATCTTTCTCTCTAGTCTACAGCATAGACACACAGGAGTGTAGTGACTGAAGACACAGCTAAAGGGAGGAGAAGGTCATAGGTTGGCAATGGTCAGCCCTGCTACCAAGCAGGACCAACACAGTGCAATTTGGCACAGCTACCCTGCTAACTCCTGTGAGGCTGTAATGGAAATGCATGCCATCACAGCTTATGTGCTAATGGAAAAAGCCCATAATATGCTACTTTTCAGGGCACCTCTGTAACAACCTTAAGCTTCTGAACATCTACCACAACATCCCTAATTCAGTTTCCACTGGAAACATTGATGCCTCTGCCTCCACCTGATTTCCTGTCATCTCTCTACTGTCCATAATAAACACATAAAAACCCAAATCACTTAAAGATATACTCACATTCCCATTTCCACATTCAAAGCACTGGTGTTTGATCGAATTCTTCCTGCTGTCCATACTGGCTGGCAGGAGATCCCTTCTTTAAACAATTTCTGTGGAAATGATGGGCCACAAAATCCACAGTCCTATTTCTATGCAAACAGTAATTCCAAAATTCACCACCAAGAAAATCAAGTGGGTATCTTCAAATGTTTGTCTTTTAGTGCAGAATTTCCTCTCTGTGTTTCCATCTCTCCACCACAGCCTTACAAGGAAACATTAGGTGTAAAAACACAAAGAGGGGAATTTTGGACTAAAAATACCTGGAAGATAGAAACTTGATCTACTCAGACTGTTGAAGCCTCATGTTTGCTTCTTTTCAACTCTGGAAGTCAACTTTTCCACAGGACAGGGCCTTTGGATTTTATGCTTCATTATTTACATTAGAATTTCTTTAGAAAGGATCTTGTTGCAGACAGTACAGACTTAGAAACCTAGAAATCCTTTCCTTTAACACAAACTACAGTGCATCACACCAAAACAAAGTTAAGAAGTTGAGCAACCATGAGAATATCCCACAATCATGATCAGCATTAAAACACTCAACATTGTCCATGAATGATAAGCACACAATCAAACCACTGGGCTTATGGGTATGATTACTTGTTGTCCCAATTTCACGAACATATCATTTGGACAAAACATTTCAAAACATTAACTTCTAAACTAGACACTGACATGAACTACTAACATGTACTGACTGACTGAAAACCTTGGAGGTGATCTGGACTTTCCTGTAGTTTCCTCTTGTCCTTGTAACAGCAGTAGCTCCTCCCTTCCTTGTCAATAATTGTGCAGAAATATATAATATATATATATTTCTTCCTAAACCATGAGCAAGTCCTGTCCAGTCCAACTGTTTCTGCTCCTGTTTGACTTCTGAACTTGTCTCTGGCTGTGTGTCCACTTACTGCAGCCTGTGACATCAGACTGTAGAATGTTGATACATCAAAGGCATCAAAGGACAAACACACACACATACTGGTACTTATATCTTTGTGAGGACACTTGCTGACACAATGCATTCCCTAGCCCTTACCCTAACCATGGGGTTAGGGTTTAGGGTAAGGATCCTGGGGAGAAGAATCAACTTGGGATCCGGGAGGATTCAAGCCATTCATCACAAGACTATCATTGATAAGGCTATCTTCACCCAAACTCCACCAAAGGGTATGCTCAGACATGTGAATAGACTCACAATGTTTATCAAACCCTCTTCCCCCACAGCAGGTTAGGACTGCGGTGAAAAAAAACACACACACCAGTGGATGCAGAATAACCTCTCCATCCTCCAAGACCATTATCTCAAAATCCTAATAGAATACAATCAGTTACCCCTCAACGAAACAGCATTTCAAATCGCAACCGGCTGGGCAAAAAAGCGGTATAAAACCAGATTGACCCAGTCAACAATTGAAACTGCTCGTGCTTTTCTGGAGTGCCACTCGGAGCCCTCCCATATCTCGGACTCGCTGCCTCCATCTTCTGTGGAGTCTCCGGGAGACACTCCATCCAACCGGGTCTGGAGGACAGGGAGGAGTTCCCGCTCCTGCCTGAGCCACAGGGAGTGCCACTATTTCAGCTCAACGTGATGGGTGAGCAGACAGGGGGTGGGGAGACGCCAACAGAAGCACAACAATTAGGTGAGGGTGAACCACCTAGTAACAGAAACAGTCTGAAACAGATTGGCTTGAGAAATTCCCAGTCAACACCTGTGGGGAGAGAATAGATGAAATTATCTCTACAGAAAGATTAAGAGATGCTCCTCCCCACTGACCCCTCTCGCCTATTGTGTGTCTCCCTACTGGGGAGATAATCCAAAATCCTCCAGCTACACGAGCTCCCCAGCCTCCCGCCCGGCGGCCCTCAGCACTCCCTCTGGCGTGGACAGGATAGGGAACAAAGGTCGCAGTCACCTTCATTTGAAGATGATTTTTTGCCAGTCAACAGGATGAGGAGATCCTCTATAGAAAAGAGAAATAAGAGTGAGGGCTGCCTCCAAACAACAACAACAAAATTTAAACAAAAACACACAAGGGACGGAAAATCCTATCATGAGGCTAGATTCACTTACTCAAATGTGGCAATAAGAGAGAACAACCCCCAGATACTAAACATTGAAAAAATCCAATCCCACACGGGGGCGAAACCTGTCCGAAAGTGGTGGGAGTAAACATGATGACTCAAGGGTCACAAAAGTATAATCATAGTGACCTGCATGGCAGAGTGACCCAGTCTGAGCCCACCCAAAACACCTCGGCGGGACCCCCGGTGAGCACTGCCTCGACCTCTGGGCACCACACAGATGAGCCGTTGACTGGGGCAGCGGGTGCACTTGCCACCGACCACTCGCTGGGGGCGGTGTATCTCCCGTGCCAGCACAAGGCCAGGAAGGGGAGAAAAATCCTGGACTGGAACTTTAAAAGAAAAAAACCCATTTGGTTCTTGGGGGATTCAAATCTTAACCGCTTTCTTTCTTCTTTCTCTTATTTTAGTATTAAAACTTTTTTTTCTTGTTCAGCTTTGTGTGTTATGGGACTTGTCAGTCCAATTCGTCTGTTTTTGCACCAACAACACCACGTCAAATTCCTTGTATGTGTAACATACCTGGCAATAAAGTTTTCTGATTCTGATTCTATTAAACAACTATGCCTCGTGTACAGGAAAGCCCAATCGGTTTTCCCTAACACAAACATCCTTTTCCCCATCATTAATTACTCACCTCTCCTCCCGCAGGAACAACAGAACAACCTGAATGTCAACAAGTTCATTTCCAGTCATCTCCCTTTCCTGGGGCCACTGCCGTCAAACCAGTTTTTTACAGCAGTGGATAATATCCACTGGACCCCAGAGACAGATGGATGCATATTCCGGCTCTGGTGCACAGAATCACAAATAAATTTATGATTTATTCACAGCTTAATCAGGACGCTGGAGGAGGGCTTCCGGGAGCCGTGGACTGGGGCCCCCAGCCCGAGGCGAATGATCCGAGACCTCGGACCCACCCCTCCCCTTCTCCCCCTACCTTACCCTCTCCCGTAATTGACCTTTTCCCCTCTCCTCCTCCTCCTAACTCTAACCCCACTTACCTCCCATCCAGGTCTATTGTTGCTTCTCCGGCCGTAGGCAGAGGTCTCGGTCCGCCGCCGAGAGAGCGATCTGCCCGGGGCTCTCCATCCGACATTTTCGACCGATCTATAAATGTCCGAAATAAGTCTGGAATGTAACGATTCTGTATAAACTAACCAACAATACTCACAGGTGGAGAGCACAGCGAGGGGACACAGGCATGCTCCTCCTTATGCTAGCTTTTAGATGAGCGAGCGGGAGCGAGAGAGGTTAGCCAAAGGTCAATTAAAACCCACCTTCCAGTGACGCTTCCTTGATGACATCACAGGAGAGGGGGACACGGGTCAGATAGTTTTCATGAGTTTATTAGCATTTCCAACAATCACTACCCTTCAATGAAAATAAAATATAACATACACCCGAATGAAATTAATTTCCTGGACATAACGGGTTTTTGATAAAATAAATACAAACAATAAAAGACTACTCACCAAAATCTAAGTCTAAACCAAAGATAAACACATGCAATACTGCATAAAGTCAAATACCATTCCAGGCACATTTCTTAAAGTATATTCAAGTCGCAGATCAATTGTTTTCTCAGGGACAGAGAGGGTACCCAGTAGACTTCTCACATCCACTGAATAGTAAACCTAGGCACCTCTCGCTCCCTTAAGTCCTGTTGCCGTGTCCTCCACCGAAGCAGTTGAGCAGTGGTCCCAGGACAGGAACCAGGACGCAGAAGAACCAAAGGAAGTTCCTATTTAATCCACATGGGTTGCTGGACGACCAGTAATGGGCGAGTCCAGCCTCCACAGCTCTAATCTGACTTATTGCATTGTCTGTGGTTCCTGAGGGAAGATGTGTGTGTGGGGAAACGGGAAAACTGTATTAACACGACTTCAACAGCACATCCGCACTTTTGTAGAGTGCAGATTGACCACCTCCCTGGCATTAGCATTTCCAGATGCAGTTGTTACAGCATCTGAAAAACAGGCATCCAGACGTGTGCCATTTGGACAGAGGGCCAACAGAAAAGCGACAGGGGAGACTGTGGATTGAGAAATTAAAAACAAATCCATAATCCTAACCTAACTACTACTCCCCTACCCCCATTATACGCTGCTAGCTCGCCGTTAGCGTAAAATTCAGAAGAATTCTCGGCGTTGCAGCGTCGCTTATGTGGAATTTTACTAACACCCGCATAACTGCTCCATTATACATATTAAACACCTGAAAATGGCAAAAATAAATATTTCACACTTCCAGCGTAATTATCAAAGCCTTTAATGTCACTATATTTGGCTTTTTCAACGAATAAACCCTTTTCAAAAAAACTGTACTTTTGCACTTCTTTTTTTTATCCACTAGATGGCAGCAAGAGACCATGTAATAATTTTCACACCAAAAATTCATTTGGGCAAGACTACGTGTCGAAAAGTTGGAATTCCACAATACAGCCCAGTGGTACTTCCGGGACTTGAACTTACCCATTCTAAGCTCTAAAACATTCCCCTCTGTAAAGCAACCATCCTGGGCGCGTGTCTGTGTCACTTGCCCGATGTACATTCGTTTCCCAAAGCCCTTTGTGTTTTCAGGTCGAATTCCTGGAATCGGTCGGTGCTTTTTCCGGAAAACAAACTTGGTGTCACCTGGTTCCAAGTGGGTGTGTCCAACCTCAGCCCCATAAAAATACGAGCGGTTTTCACCTGCAGTTAGGAACCAGCGATGATGAAGGTAAGAACCCAATTATTTCATGTGGATTTTTTTTTTTTTTTTAAGGTCACTATCAAGGACGTAGACGTGCTCTTCCAAGATGTAGACTTACCTGACATATTCTTTCATGTAGATGTACGAAGTCATTATCCTGGATGTAGACGTGCTCTTCCAGGATGTAGACTTACTTGACATATTCTTTCATGTAGATGTTTAAGGTCATTATCCTGGATGTAGACGTGCTCTTCCAGGATGTAGACTTACTTGACATATTCTTTCACGTAGATGTTTAAGGTCATTATCCTGGATGTAGACGTGCTCTTCCTGTAAATAGACATATCTGGAAATCAATGTTGCTCATCGACATTTGTGGACATTGATATAGATTTCAAACATTTTACATTGCCACGCCTTCCCGTACCCTAGGCAAAGACCAAGTGTCCACAGTGTGGAGGACATTATGTCTCCCTGTCCCGCCATCTGCGGGACAAGCATGACATGAAGGACAACAGGGGCGTCTCTTCATTAGTAAAAGAAACCTCCGATATGGTGGGAGACTGAAGTGCCCCATCAAAGACTGCGGGTCAAACAAAGACTACGCCAGGCTGGAGAAGCACCTCATCTCCGCCCATGGGAGAACCCCGGTATGATACACTTTACACGACAATTTCACGGAAAACATAAACCGTATTCTTATGTCCATTTTCGTTCAATCATTTCATTCTCTTCCCACAGGGAAGCGCATGACCAGGCTCATGATGAAGGCCAAGAAAGCCGCCATTAAGGAAAAGCTCCGGGCTCTAACCCAAACAACACCAACAACGCAAACACCTCCACCGCAAACACCACCACCACCACCGCCAGCTCCACCGACACAACCCCCGGGGACTCCGGGGTCGACAACCCCTGCACCCCAATCTCCACCTCCACCAGTAATGCCTGCACAGACTGGAGCAACCCTGACCTACGTGGTTAATGGGTTGCACTCCATTAAAGAAAGGCTGACAAAGCTCTTGGAGGAGGTGGAGCATCTACAGACTGTGACACAGCAACTGTGTGCTCTACAGCCTGCAACACCATCTACCTCCACGGCCAACAGTCCCTGCTCTACCCCTACCTTGCCACAGCCTGCGGCGAGCACGTCCTCTGCTCCTCAAACCTGCAGGGAGGGTGCCGTGGCTGCTCTGCTCCTCACACCCGCAGGGAGGGTTCCGTGCCTGCTCCGTCCTCTGCTCCTCGCACCCGCAGGGAAGGTGCTGTGGCTGCTAGTAATTTTACATTGGAATGTATGGGAGTGTGGCGAGCGCATCGGCTAACCGCTTGAAAAACATCTGCCGCCCACATACACAGTCATTGAAAATCCGTTCCACAATGTCGACATTATAACTTGTTCAATCCTCACCCACCTGAACCCCTAAACTTCCCTAATCCTAACCTTAACCATCCCACTCCCCACTCTATTTAATCCTAACCCTAACCTTTATACCTTGAAGATTTTACAATCCTGGTTGACCTTTTATAACCTTTATCTCCCCCCACCTATTTTATCCTCCCTCAGTGCCTCTTTGAGAAATCAAATAATCCTATAATTAAAGGATAAAAGATTGGAAAGCAACAGAATGAACCTAAGAAAATTCAGAGCAATTATGTGGAAGAAAGAAACATTTTAAACAGCCAACTTGAATTGAACCTAACCTCAATTAAAGAGCCACTGCAATCTTATGAAATGAAACAGGGTTAATAAAATAATGGTGTTTATAATATTCTTATATGGTGTGTGTATGTGTGTGTATATATATGAACTGACCTTATTTATGCCTTGCATGACATTTTGACCCCCTCCCCCCTTTTTTTTATGAAAGATTTTTGCATTTTTTCCTATTTTTTTTATATATATAGTGAGTTCCATGTATTGCACTTATACCATTCTCTTCAAGCACTTACCTTTAATGTTATTACAGTAGTCCAATATTTATTGTATTTATTATATTTGTATCAATATTAGAATTTCGCAGATGATTCCAGACTCAGAGGAAAAAATGGTACTTTCCATCCCAGACCCTAAATAAAGGGGCGATCAGCAGGATGGTCTGAAAGATACAAAACAAAAAGAAACAACAATAATAATATCAATTAGTATCAACCTCTCAGAAAAAGGAAAAGTTGAAAACCACAAATGGAAGAGGGGATGGTGACTGTGCAGGCACCTGTTGCCAGTGCACCAAAATCACAACTTGTGATTATTTAAGAATTAATCTTCCCCAACCTAACCAAAACCCAATTCTAACCCTAACCCTGAAACCAAGTCCTAACCCTCAAACAGCAACATAAACACAGATGGAAACACTGCAGAGCTGCTTTGGATGGTAGAGATCATCAAATAATGGAATGACCTGATACCTTCAACTGTATCCATAAACACATGGAGGAAATCTCCCAAACACAAACTTAACCACAATGTGATTCACAGCAAACAAACACACTTGCATGTAAACTCTCACACCAGCATAAAAATAAGTCATTGTTTTAGGATCTGAAGAAGATGATCCAGGATGAAGGAGATCAGGAGACAGGAGCCCCACAACAGAAGAGAGAGAAATAAAAGAAATACAATTAAAACACAAACTTACAAACAGATGAAGAAACACCTTAAAGTCATGGTCGGAAACAAAGAAAGTTTTGTTTCTGGACCCAGACTGAGAAAATACCAGTAACTGAAAATAATGATGAAATAATGTTGGAGGAAAAAAATGCTTTCTTCCTTCCATCCAGCCTGGTTATTTTACAGTTTCTACTCCCAGAACATGATGATATAGTGTCAGCTTTAACTTTCACCATCAGCTTGAATGAGATCTAAAAGAAACATGACACACACACACACATTCTGGTACTTATATTTTGTGAGAACACTTGCTGACATAATGCATTCCCTTGCCCCTTAACCTATAACCTGACGTAACCTTAACCATCATAACTGAAAGCCCAACCCTAACCCTAATTATGATCTGTTAGCTCGGGGTTAGTAAAAAATTCGGTAGAATTCTTGGCGCCGGAGCGTCGCTTATATGGAATTTTACTAACACCCTTATAACTTCTACATTATACAGTTTAGATGTCTGAAAACGGCAAAAATAAATATTTCACACTTCCTGCGTAATTATCAAAGCGTTTGATGTCGTTATATTTGGCTTTTTCAACTAATAAAACCTTTTTTAAAAAAACTGGACTTTTGCACTTCTTTGTTTTTTCCACTAGATGGCAGCAAGAGACCGTGTAATCATTTTCACACCAAAAATTCCTTTGGGCGAGACCACGAGTCGAAAAGTTGGAATTCCACAATACAGCCCGGTGGTACTTCCGGAACTTGAACTTACCCACTGTTCTCTCTAAGCGCCCCCCCCGTCCATTTAAACTCTCCGGGCATGTGTCTGTGTCACTTAACCAATGTACATCCGTTTCCGAAAGCTTTCATGTTATCAGGTCGAATTCCTGGAATTGGTTGGTAATTTTTACGGAAAAATAACTTGGTGTCACCTGGTTCCAAGTGGGTGTGTCCAACCTGAGCCCCATATAAATACGAGCGATTTTCACCTGCATTTAGAACCTGGCGAAGATGAAGGTAGGAACCCAATTATTTCATGTAGATTTTTTTTTTTTTTTAAGGTCACTATCAAGGATGTAGATGTGCTCTTGTTGTAGATAAATATTTTTGACATATTCTTTCAAGTAGATGTATAAGGTCATTTTCCTGGATGTCGACTTACCTGACGTGTTCTTTCCTGTAGATGTATAAGGTCATTATCCTGGATGTAGACGTGTTCTTCCTGGATGTAGACTTACCTGACATATTCTTTCATGTAGATGTGAAAATCAATGTTGCTCATCAACATTTGTGGACATTGATAAAAATTTCAAACATTTTACATTGCCATGCCTTCCTGTACCCTAGGCAAAAACCAAGTGCCCCAAGTGCGGCGGACGTTATGCCTCCCTGTCCCGCCATTTGCAGGACAAGCATGATATAAAAGACGTCCAAAAGAGGCGTCTCATCATAAGTAAAAAAAAAATCTGCAGTATGCTGGGAAACTGAGGTGCCCCATAAAAGAGTGCGGGTCAAACAAGGACTACGCCAGGCTGGACAAGCACCTCATCTCCGTGCATGGGAGAACCCGGTATGATACACTTTACACGACAAATTCACGGAAAACATAAACCATATTCTTGTTTCCTTTTTCGTTCAATCATTTCATTCTCTTCCCACAGGGAAACTGCATGACCACTCTCATGCTGAAGGCCAAGAAAGCTGCCATAAAAGAAAGGCTCCGGGCCCTAACCCGACCACCACCACCACCGCAAACACCACCACCACCCCCAGCTCCACCCACACAACCCCTGGGGACTCCGGGGCAACAACCCCTGCACCCCAATCTCCACCTCCACCACAACTGCCTGCACAGACTGGAGCAACCCTGACCCACGTGGTGAATGGGTTGCAGTCCATCAAAGACTGACTGTTGGAGGAGGTGGACCACCTTCAGACTGTCACACAGCAACTCTGTGCTGTACAGCCTGCCACACCTTCTGCCTCTGCAGCCAGCAGTCCCTGCTCTAGCCCTACCTCAACCATGCCACAGCCTGTGGCAAGTACATCCACTGCTCCGTCCTCTGCTCCACACACCCGCAGAGGGAGGGTGCCGTGGCTGCTCCGGCCACTAGACGTGGGAGCCTCACGCCCAACTTGGGTGAGTATTACTGCTGTTTACAAGGAGACTATGAACATCCCACTCTTGTATTAAGACAGTACCCTTTTCTTTTAGACCACCTGTTGGACTTATTTGAAGCAACCCTCTTAGGGCCCAAAGCATCACCAAAAGCATTGAGGAACATTAAACAAAGGAAAGCTTATGTCAGAAAGTTCCTCCTCTATATGTCAGGAAGGGGCACTGACATAAATATGATCCTGTTGTTTTTAAACGACATGGTAAAACTGAATGGGTATGTAGCTCTGCTTTGTCTTCTCCAAATCCAAGTCATAACAATCATCACCATGTTTACAATGCTCATCAATTCCATCATTTGGTCATCAGGTACCTCAATCAACTCAGTTCCACACTGAAGCCCACGAGCCAGAAACATGTCCTTATAGACATTGAGGCGTTCCTGAAGTTCGTGAGGCTGGCTAATGTACCCAAAGTACGGGTGACAATTAAAACCATCACTTACATTTTGGACAAGTTGGCTGCGTGGAAAAAGGGGTTAGGGGCACAAATCGTCCCGCAGAGATTGGAATATAAAAAAATAAAGAAAGGTTTGTTTCAATACAAAGAAGTTAAAATGGTTTATTCTCTATAACTCTGATGTGACTGTAACTTATCCTGGTTTTTCTACAGCTAAACTAAAGGCAAGCAAGGACATTCTGTCATTCATACAGCTGGCAGAAAACGTCCTTCAGCTTGCCATCCGTGACCTCAGGACAGACCCGAGCAACATGTGCTACCTGGCCCAAGCTGTTGGTCTGTTGGTGGGGGTTATGGCTGCCTCAACGGGCCACAGAAAGTGCGTCTTCCTGGGCTTGACCACAGATGATGTGTCCAAAGCCCAGGTATACAAAAAGAGCTTCGCAATCAGGGTGAGTTGTTTACTTATTAATGATGTAAGTTTCATGACGTAGAATACTTGGAACATATAGTGCCTTTTCCGAAATTGAACTCACCCACCCTTCACTCCTAACCTCTATCCCTCGGTCAAGCAGCTGTCCTGGGCATGTCTCTTTGGTACTTACATGCACGCTGGTCCATTTCCTGGAACTTGAACTCACCCACCCTTCACTCCTTACCTCTATCCCCGATCAAGCAGCTGTCCTGGGCATGTCTCTTTGGTACTTACCGCATGGAGGTCTTATAAAGTAGCATTTCAGGAATCTAAAGTCCCTTTTACGGAACATCAACTTACCATCAAGCCATAAATTTTCCCCTCAGCCAAGCCACTCTCTGGGGCATAACACACTGTTGTAAAGTTGTCATCTAAATGTAAGTTGCTTTTTTATAAACTTTTTTTCTACTTCTTACTTTCACAGGTGGCTGATCACAAGACAGTTGAGACGTTCGGCCCGGCAATGATCACAGTCACTAAAGCCATGATGGGACACCTTAAGGCCTTTGGCAATGTGAGGCCACTCCTGCCTGGCTTCAGAAAACGTCCCAAAACCTTTTTCTTTACCAGATCTGGTAAGGAAATGGAAAAAATGGGCCTCTACTTCACCAAAGCATGGAAAAACTTTGGTCTTCCAGGGGCCCCGACTCTACAAGATGTTCGCACGGCGATATCAACATGGGTGTGTTACTTTAAACAATAGTGCCGATTCCATAGCAATAACATGAGCATATGTGTGTCCCATGATATATATATATATATATATATGCCTTTGAAAGTGGTGATGATGTTCACCTACTCTCCTACAGGTTGATAGCTCTCTGAGCTCTGAGGAGACAGAGAGAGTGAATAGGAGCATGTGCCATGACCCCAAAACAGCCCGTAAATTTTACGTGGTCAGCCCAGAAACAACACCACAGCAGGGACGGTCAGTGAGACTGAGTATCCTGCGGTCATTAATAGATGCTGTCCACCGGCCAGTGACAGTACAAGGTCAGTCTTATAGAGTGTGTAATGATAGCTCTATAGCTATTGCACATTCTTGCTATCTAGTCCTAAACTAAATGTATCTAACCTAACTCACTTTCTTTTAAAATCATCAGGAGTGGAGAGCCAGGAGCAGGAGCAGGAGGAGGAAGGAGGAGACCCTAACCCTGAGGACTCCCCCCCTGCGGAGAGTCAGGAGGAGGAAGGGAGGAGGAGCAGGAGGAGCAGCAGCAGGAAGAAAACTTCCAGCAGGGGGACTCTGAGGTGGAGGGCCAGGAGGAAGAGGGCGGAGGATACTGCTGAGGTTACACCTGGGGGTGGGGACAGCCTGCAGATCCAGAGGAAATAAGACGCCAACTGACATTGACTTCGGATGAGGAGGGAGATATGGAGGTGGTCCCGGGCCCCTCAAGGAAGACAGACACATCAGCCAGTAGTGAGGCATCAGAGGGTGATGGCAACAGCAGCGAGGCCTCAGAGGGAGAGGACACACACAGCAAGGTATCGTGTAGCCCGTTGGAGTCATGGTCTGACGATGGCTCGTTTGATTATGATAAGGTGCCCGACTCAGAAACGGAAGAGTCTCTGTGAAAGTAATCATGTTCTTTGTTCTTTCTTTGTAATCATGCTACCTTTGATGTACTGTTGTGTTTTCATATTATATTTTGTTCTAATAAAAGACTGTTCTAATATTAATGGTTCATTATTTAGAACAATCAAAAGACAAAAACTTACTAAAACATATTGCCAATGGTTTATGACCATATTTCCACAAAAGTGAATGGTGAATAACACCATTCACTCCTAAACTTAACCCTCAGTCAAGCACCTGTCCTGGGCATGTGTCTGAGGTACTTACCGCATGGAGGTCCAATTCCAGGAACATGAACATACCCGCTATTCGCTCCTAAACTTTTCCCTCTGTCAGGCAACTGTCCTGGGCATGTATCTGAGGTACTTACCGCATGGAAGTCCATTTCCTGGAACTTAAACTTACCCACCCTTCACTCCTAACCTCTATCCCCTCAGTAAAGCAACTGTCCTGGGCATGTGTCTGAGGTAGGTACCCTAACCTTAACCCCTTACCCAGGGATAGGTGCCTGATCCGAGGCTTAACATTATGCCAAAGGCCCCTGGACTTCCAGGGGGATCATGCAGGAACCTTTTATGTACAGAGTGTCTCCATGGAGCTCCAGGATCATGGGGGACCATGCTGGGGACTTTACCTGGGGATGGGTGCCTCATCCTGGGCATAACATCTTGCCAAAGAACCCTGCAATTCCAGGGGACCATGCTGGGGACTTTACCCGGGATGGGTGCCTCATCCTGGGCATAACATCCTGCCAAACTTCCCTGACTTCCAAGACCCTCCAGAACCTGCCTCTCCATTGGTGCCTGGTTACCCACACTTAAGCACCCCTCCACGGTCTATACCCCTAATCCCGGGCCCCTGGAAGTTCGTGCCCCTGGTACTCCTGTGGAAGTTCGTGACCCCTGGTACTCCTGTGGAACTTTGTGCCCCTGGTACTCCTGTGGAACTTAGTGCCCCTGGAACTCCTGTGGAACTTGTAATACAGATGACTTCCAGAGGTACCATGCTGGAGGCAACTGTCATGGGCATGTCTTTGGTACTTACCCCATGGCGGTCCAATTCCAGGAACATGAAACTTACCTGCCATTTGCTCCTAACATTTGCCCTCTGTCAGGCAACTGTCCTGGGCATGTGTCTGATGTACTTACCGCATTGAGGTCCAATTCCAGGAACATGAAAATTACCCGCCGTTCACTCCTAACGTTTGCCCTCTGTCAGGCAACTGTCCTGGGCATGTGTTTCAGATACTTACCGCATGGAGGTCAAATTCCAGGAACATGAAACGTACCTGCTGTTCGCTCCTAAACCTAATCCTCAGTCAAGCAACTCTCCTGGGCATGTGTCTGAGGTACTTTACCGCATGGAGGTCCAATTCCAGGAACATGAACATACCCGCTGTTCGCTCCTAAACTTTGCCCTCTGTCAGGGAACTGTCCTGGGCATGTGTCTGAGGTACTTACCGCATGGAGGTCCAATTCCAGGAGCGTGAACTTACCCTCCGTGCTCTCCTAACATTTCACCCCCATTAGGTCAACTGTCCGGGTCACATTTCCGCCACGGAACTTGGAAAAGGTATAATTCCTGGAATTCGAAAATAGAGAGACAGCGACACCTGGTGGCCGTTTAGGGTATTTCTTCAAAAAAATTTCAGAACCTTTAAAAGTTTACAAAACAAGATAAATTTCGAACAAAAATAACATTTTGAGATCTCCTAATTAAGGAGCAGCTGTCATATTTTTCCCATTTCATTATTTCATCATTTTGCCCAAAATGTGGAATTCCAACTCCACGCTGCGAAGGTTAGTAACTTTACATTGAATGTATGGGAATGCGGCATAGCGCATTGGCTAACCATTGAAAAACATCGGGTGCCCACATACACAATCACTGAAAATCGGTTCCACAATGTTGACATTATTCCGCAATATGCGCCTCGAGCTCATAACCCTAACCAAAACCCAATCCCCACGCATCACTAAAGACAAATCAACGTCAAGTTACAACTGCTACTATACCTCCATTTTGTTTACCGGACCTCCATTTTGGAGATCAAGTCACTACTACCTCCTGGACCTCCATTTTAAGCAGTCTTCACTATCAAAAGAAAAACAACATCTACTACAAAGCTCAACAAGTGACCACCCGGACCTGCATCCGGGAGGCCAAGGTTCAATCCCCACGCACCCCTAAAGAACCATCTACGTCAAGATATCCTTCATCCTCGTTACCTAAGGTAAGAGTCCTCCACCATATATTATTGCTTTTATGTCTCTGTATAACTTTTTCAGAGTAAAGTCTACACACAGGAGCGGACCTCAAGATGGCTCCTCCAGCACACACACACACACACAGTCATACACCTGCATATACACATAGTCCCAACAATACACCACAACCACTCATGACACTTAATATACAACCTCTAACACATAGACAACATACCACATCCACACTCACACATGCACCAGACCCAATAACCAGACAAACCAGCAAGCAATATTTCAAATTGATACAGGCTATACATCACAAACATATCATGGACACTGCCTTAACCACCAGAACATTCCCCCCAGGTATAATAAGACAACTAACACGCCTTACAGATTTCATCAAACCATCCACACCCACAATAGAAACCCGCAATAAAATACATCACAATACTACAACCTGGATGCACAACACAATCACCATATTACATGACCACTACACAAACATCATTAGTACAATAGATACATCATCTTACAACTCCATAGCCTTGGATATAGCCACTGGTTGGGCCAGGAAACGTTATGGATCAAGACTGTTCACGACAACACTACAAGAAACTCATCGACTTCTGAAGACCACCAGCACCCCCCAACAACCAGAACATCATTCCAAACATCAGCAAACAAGAACCAACATCTTATCAACCATCCCGGAAGAAGAATATCCGCCCCTACCCAAATCATCTGCCCCCACCACTCTCTCTGTCTATCAAGGCACACGGCAAACCACCATGGAAGAACTTAATCCAAAATTCTATCCCTCTAAGCCCAGTCCACCTCAACAGACTTCAACTGAAACCCAAACTACACCTCAACAGAAGATTACATCAACAGAGAAGGTGCAACCGGATCCCAGCAGCCCCTCCCTCTCCCCACCCAGTTTACAAACCCACTCGCAGAGGACCCATTAAGCCCCACCCACCACAACAACAACATCTCAACCACCAAGACCGGACTCAGAAACTACTCCACCGGCTCCAACAACCTCTACTCCTCAACTATTAAAAATCCGAAAAGTGACCTTTACCCACGACGGCAGAAATACATTCAAGCACCCCCCAAAATCCTGTTTCCCCATTCTTCCCCTATTTCATCCACTTCACCATCTATACATACAATAGCGCAGATTCACCACGCCAACCACCACTCACATACCGCAGAAGAACTCCAAACAGTCACTCTCAGTACACACTCTAATGTTTCGGTTCATATGACTGACATGATTCTTACTTCTTCCCCTCAGATAGAAACCGGGGAGGTCCGACCTGAGCAGCATGCGCCCCCAAAAGAAAACAAACCCCAAAGAGAGTCGGGCAAAATGATGAAGGGGTCAACAAAGATCACCACTGATCGAAACAAAGACCCATCTGAGCCCTCTCCATCACAACCCGAGGGGGACATGCTGCTCGATCGGACCTCCTCGATCAATATGGTAGCTACCACTCCCCATACACCCAACACCATTACTCCTACTAACCACCTTTCTCCACCACATCATACCTCATCTCCTCTCTCTCTCACTACTCAACCTGAAAACCCTCACCTTTCCCCTCCTTCATCCCCTTCCCCCCTGCTCACCTCTAGTCTCCCTTCCTCTTCTTCCCCACCCCACTCACCCACCTCTCCTATCCCAACTGCTCTACCCTCCTCCCAACCACCTCCCACCCTACTATTATCCCCTCCCCGCCTGTCATAGTTTGTAAATTTCATAGGGATGTCATAAGTTATGTGTTATTTTTGTCTGGTGTCTATATTGTCTTGTGGCTTCTTGTTTTATTTTGAAATCGCTGCCCTAATGTATCTTGTCTAGTTTTACTTCCTGTCTTTGTCTTGTTTCCCGCCGTTGTAATTGTTTCCCCGCCCTAATTGTTTCCACCTGTGTCCCCTTACCTGTTGTGTGTATATATAGTCTGCGTCTCCCCATGTCCTGTGCCAGTTCGTCTTGTCATGTTGTCAGACAACCAGCCTTCGTTCATGTTTCCCTTGCCCTTGCCAAGTCAGGTCAGGTCGTATTTCTGTTGTTACTTTTTCCTAACCATAACCTCTGTTCTTCTTGTTAGATTTTCTTTGTTACTTTGTTTAGCACATTTGCCTTTGCTCCTCAAATGAGTGATTTTCAGTTGTTACTTCGATACCTCCTAGAGTGATTTTCAGTTGTTACTTCGTTACCTCCTAGAGTGATTTTCAGTTGTTACTTTGTGAATAAAATTGTTTTCTTTGTACTTTTGTCGTCGAGTCGTGCATTTGGGTTCAAGTCCTAGTTCAGTCATAACAGTACGAACTGGCCAGAATGAACCCAGCCGACTCCGACGCTCCCAGGGTGCCCGCCTGAATCAGCAGGAGGAACAGAAGTCCTAGCTGCTTCAGAGCATGAAGGGGCTGGTTACCAGTCAGGAGGATTTCAAGGCGGCCATGACAACCCAGGTAAACCTCCTGGCTTCCCACGTACAGCAAGCCCTCTTAAAGACTTCTTCCTCCCGGGACCTGGAAGCCGCACCGTTGTCTGCCGCTGCCGTTTCCTTGCCGGTCCCGGTTTCCCACGCCACTGCTCTCCACCTCTCTCCCCCGGAGAAGTTTTCCGGTGAGACCGGGAAATGCAGAGCGTTCATTGTGGACTGTGAGATGCATTTTGAACTCTTGCCTTCGGCTTTTCCCACTGAACGATCCAAGGTGGCGTTCATGATCTCATACCTAACCGGAAGGGCAAAGGCATGGGCTACGGCGGAGTGGTCCCGTGGTGCTCACATCTGTCAGTCCCTCAGTGAGTTCGTGGAGGCGCTGAGGAGGCTTTTTTGACCCCCCTCTCTTCGGACCGAGAGAGGGCTAGAGACCTGTGTACTATTACAACTATTATAAACAAGGTACGGACTCGGTTAGCGACTATGCTATTCGCTTTCGCACGCTAGCCACTGACAGCGGGTGGAATGCCGCTGCGCTGTTTGATATTTTTCTCAAGGGACTCTCTGACCAGATTCAGGATCTTTTAGTGCCTCTTGACCTGCCTCCTGATCTTGACTCGTTAATTTCTCTGGCCATAAGAACTGATAATCGTTTACAGGAGCGTAAACGAAATAAATTCCAAAGCTGCGTCTGCAGCCACTAGATCCAGCTGGCGGAAGTTTCCTCCTGTCTCATCGGTGGTGCCTCAGACGGAGGCAGGTGGTAGTCCAGAGAGGTGGCTCGCCAGTAGACGGGAGGTTTCTGGTGAGCCGTTTCACTTCCCCCAAATTCCCTCCCCGTGCCTTAACGGAGATCCAGGTAAAGCACCATAACACTACGGTTTCACTTGGGACACTTATTGACTCAGGTGTGGATGAAAGCCTCATGGACTGGGACCTGGCTAAAAGACTTAAATTGAACATTGAACAGTTATCCCAGCCATTGGAGGCCAGTGCTCTGGATGGTACTGTGATTTTTAATGTGACTCATAAAACTGAACCTCTAAGGATTGTGATAGGTGATCATCAGGAACTGATGTGTTTTCATTTATTTCATTCCACCCATCACTCCCTCATCCTGGGAATTCCCTGGTTAAAGAAACACAATCCTCAGATTGACTGGTGTACGGGGAGGGTTTTAAAATGGTCGGAGGGATGTGGAAGTGTTTGTATAAATGTTCTCTCTGTGAACTGTGTCATTGATTTTGAGGCTCCTGATCTCAGTACGGTTCCTAGTTGTTATCATGACTTGGGGGAAGTTTTCAGCAAGAGTAGGGCTGCCTCCCTTCCCCCTCACAGGTCGTATGATTGCCCTATTGATTTAATACCTGGAGCCCCTATTCCCAAGGGCAGACTCTATTCCCTCTCAGGCCCTGAAAAGCAGGCCATGAATGACTATATTGAATCCTCACTGAAAGCTGGTCTCATCCGCCCCTCTTCATCCCCTGCCGGGGCAGGGTTCTTTTTGTGGAAAAAAAAAAAGATGGGTCTCTTTTCGGCCCTGTATTGACTATGGACCTTTGAATGACATCACTGTTAAGAACCGGTACCCTCTGCCCCTTATGTCGTCTGCTTTTGACCAGCTCCAACAGGCCAAGGTCTTCACTAAGCTAGATATTAGAAATGCCTACCACCTAGTTCGCATCAGGGAGGGTGACGAATGGAAAACGGGTTTCAACACACAAAGTGGTCACTATGAATATCTGGTGATGCCATTCGGGTTAACTAACGCTCCTGCTGTATTTCAGGGAATGATTAATGATGTGCTAAGAGACTTCCTGAACCACTTTGTTTATGTGTATCTGGATGATATCTTAATTTTTTCTCCAGACTTGGACTCACACACGGCAGGTTCTCCAGCGGTTGCTGGAAAACCAACTCTATGTCAAAGCTGAAAAGAGCGAGTTTCATGCCGACTCTGTATCATTCTTGGCTTCATTGAAAGATACAAATGGACCCGGCAGTAGCCCCTGGAAAGATACAAATGGACCCGTCGTTTGTTTGTTCCTGTTGGCATGCGACCTCAGGTAATTCATTGGGCTCATACCTCACTGCTCACTTGCCACCCAGGAATCAAAAGAACTATGTACGCCATTTCTCAGAGGTTCTGGTGGCCATCCATGGAGCAAGAAGTGTGGGAGTACGTGGAGGCCTGCCCAGTCTGCGCCCGTAACAAGACCTCCTCCAGAGCACAGATGGGGTTGCTGCAGCCTCTCCCTGTTCCAACTCGTCCTTGGTCGGAGATTTCTCTGGACTTCGCCACGGGCTCCCGGTCTCAGCAGGTAACACCACTGTTCTCACAGTGGTGGACAGATTTTCGAAAAAATGACACATTTCATTGCTCTGCCTAAGTTACCCTCAGCCAAGGAAACGGCTGAAATTATGATGATGCATGTGTTTCGCATCCATGGATTTCCCAAGGATATTGTTTCAGACCGGGGCCCCAGTTCATCTCTCGCTTCTGGAAAGAGTTCTGTAACCTCCTCGAGCCACTGTCAGCCTCTCCTCGGGATACCACCCAGAATCCAATGGCCAGACAGAACGTCTCAACCAGGAGTTAGAGACCTGCCTCCGCTGCCTAGTTTCACAGAACCCGACTACCTGGAGTAAGAAGTTGGTGTGGGTGGAGTATGCACACAACTCCCTTCCCACGGCCGCCACTGGTATGTCTCCTTTTAAATGTGTGTTTGGATATCAACCTCCTGTTTTCTCTGAGGCAGAGAAAGAGATCACCGTCCCGTCAGCTCACGCCATGGTACGGCGTTGCCACCGCATCCGGGCGGCCGCCCGTAAGATCCTTCTGCGCAGTGTGGACCGCATGAAGAAAGCAGCAGACTGGAAACGCCGCCCTGCTCCCGATTACCAGCCTGGCCAGAAGGTCTGGCTCTCCACTAAGGACTTACCCCTTCATGTTGTTTCCAGGAAGCTGGCTCCCAGGTTCATGGGTCCATTCCCCATTTCCAAAGTTATTGGCCCCTCCTCCATTCGCTTGCGGCTGCCCCGGTCTCTGAGAGTTCACCCTACCTTCCACGTTAGCCGGGTTAAACCGGCTAAAGAAAGCCCTATGGTTCCCCCATCCAAACCCCCTCCTCCCCCCCGTATGGTTGACGGGGGTCCGGTCTACGCATTCAAGTCTCTTCTGGCGGTCCGCAACAAAGGTAGGGGCCGGCAGTTCCTGGTGGATTGGGAAGGCTACGGTCCTGAGGAACGCTCCTGGGTCCCTGCCAGTTTTATCATGGACCCTAATCTCATTTCGGACTTTTACAGACATCACCCAGACTTGCCTGGTCCGTCAGGAGCCGTCCCTTGAGGGGGGGGTACTGTCATAGTCTGTAAATTTATGTCAAGTTATGTTTTGTCTGGTGTCTCTATTGTCTTGTGGCTTCTTGTTTTATTTTGAAATCACTGCCCTAATGTATCTTGTCTAGTTTTACTTCCTGTCTTTGTCTTGTTTCCCGCCGTTGTAATTGTTTCCCCGCCCTAATTGTTTCCACCTGTGTTCCCTTACCTGCTGTGTGTATATATAGTCTGCGTCTCCCCATGTCCTGTGCCAGTTCGTCTTGTCATGTTGTCAGACAACCAGCCCTTGTTCATGTTTCCCTTGCCAAGTCAGGTCGTGTATTTCTGTTGTTACTTTTTCCTAATCATAACCTCTGTTCTTGTTGTTAGATTTTCTTTGTTACTTTGTTTAGCACATTTGCCTTTTCTCCTCAAATGAGTGATTTTCAGTTGTTACTTTGTTACCTCCTAGAGTGATTTTCAGTTGTTACTTTGTGAATAAAATTGTTTTCTTTGTACTTTTGCCATCGAAGTCGTGCATTTGGGTTCAAGTCCTAGTTCAGTCATAACAGGGATCTACATAACTTCCATAGACGACTTAAAATCATAGACTATTTCCACCTCCAACCTGATCGACAACCCTCCTTATTCACACATCCATCTCATTGGGAACCAGACCATAGCAAACTCCACCCACTCACCAAACTATTCAACAGAATAATAGGGCCCTGCAACGTTTCCGCCCCCAGGGATATCCCTGATAACGCAGGGCCCTTTCTGAAATCATCTCCAATCCTAATATTATTCTCAAACCGGCAGATAAAGGATCCAAAGTCATAATCATGGACAGACAACAATACCTATTAGAAGCCAACCGTCAACTCAATAATCCCACCTACTATAAACCACTAGAGGACACCATTCAGCCACATACACAAAACCAACTCAGGAACATCATTCACACATTATACAATAAAAAATTCATTAATGCCAAACAAAAGATTTTTTCTCCGGACCAGATAACCCAAGTCCCCGCTTACTTTTATCTACTACCTAAAATACACAAAGAACCTGAGACCTGGACCGTTCCTAATGAGGTTCCTCCCGGAAGACCTATAGTTTCAGACTGCAATAGTTCCACATACCACATTTCTCAATACATAGATCACTTTTTAGGTCCCCTCTCCACCCACCACCCCAGCTATATCAAAGATACTTACCACTTCATTCAACTAATCAGACCCATGGCTGTCCCCTCCCAATCTCTCCTGTTCACAATAGACATTGACAACTTATACACAAACATAGACACAGAACTTGGTTTACAAACAATACGCAACATTTTCAACAGAAACCCAGATCCAAACCGTCCCAACTCTGAACTACTTGACCTCATTCATTTATGCCTAACCAATAATGATTTTCTATTCAATAACCAATTTTATTTACAGATACATGGGACAGCCATGGGCCAGAGATTCGCCCCCCTCCTACGCTAACCTGTACATGAGCGAGTGGGAGCGAGAAGTCCTAAAAAAAATGCCCCCTTCAACCAACACTCTACCTCAGGTTTTTAGGTGATATTTTTGGCATCTGGCCCCATCATCCCTCCACATTTCCTGACTTCATCCACATCCTCAATAACCATCATCCATCCATCAAAGTTAAATACACAATAAATCCAACACATATCAACTTTCTAGACACCACAGTTTTTTTCGGCTCATCTAACACTACACACAAAACACTGTTAACACAGATCTACTTCAAACCAACAGACACACATGCTCTCCTTCACAAATCAAAACACACATTTAAAGGCATCATCAAATCTCAAATCATTCGTTTCTTTCGCATCTGTTCAGATATCAAAGACTTTCATACAGCCACTTCCACCCTCTTCAATAGCTTACGTTCAAGGGGCTATTCTAAAAGATTCCTCCGATATATCAAAAATTCCACACTGGCCTCTCTCGCTCCCACTCGCTCTTCCCCACCCTCTCCGCTTCCTCAACACCTCTCCCCACCCCAGGTCCTTGGGTCTGATCCAGCCTCAAAGCCTTCCTCCCCTACCCGAACAAGGGTTTGTATCTTTCTCCTCCTTATCTGATTCCCGCAGACGTGTGCAGACGGAGTGCAGACGTGTTTCTGACTGCTCCTACTGTCTCTTGGCTTGCTTTTTTGTTTCTCTCGTCTCGTCTTTGAGATTTTCTTTCCTGAGCACCCTGCTCTGCTACTCTTGGGATATATTTTTTGAGATGGAGCTTATTAACTGGTCACTCAGTGCATTGGACAAAATTTTCCCACAAAGAAAAGAATCACGGGAGAACCACTCTGCCCTGAGGGGACATTCGCCATGGGTATGTCCGAGATGCTTGGGACTCCTGGCGTCTGGTATGCCTGGAAGCGCTGTCCCTGGAACACGTGGAGGATCTATTTATCTATTGGACATTGATAGCAGGGATACTACTGATTGGCCTGGGTATTGCCCTGATCTATCGGAGAATTGGAAAAACCGCTGCTGGCAGATTGGCACTACCGCTAAGCGCGGATATAAAACAGCACCTCGGGTTCATGGATACTCGGCTGACGGAATTCCATCAGAAGATGGCTCGGATCGAAGGACTGATCAGTGACATCTCAGCCCGATCTGAGGAGGAACAGAGACGAAGTGATAACATCGGAAGACAGTCCGAACACCTGTTGAGATCGGTGAAGGGACTGTCTGTCAAGCTTGAGGAGATGTTGAAGCTACTCCATGCATCTGCAGGGGATGATGAGCACCGATACCAGTCTGATTGACTACTGATCTAGATAAATTCAACGCAGATCGATAAAATTGCTTCGTGCATATTGGCTGTATTGTCGCATGGACAATAAGACAAAGAAAGAGAGCAGAAAAAATCTGGATCCACAAACTCGGCACTACAATACCAAAAGGACTCAGCGATAACTAAAGGACTTTTCCCCTTGTTTCAATTTTTTTTTTTTTTTTTTCTTACAATATGATTTCTCACTCCCCTGTCGCCTAATGGCTATGACCCCGCCTGCCAACCAGCAGGCTAGGTTCCGTATCCCACCCCCAATTACTAAATTTCATTTCTTTCTAAGCTAATTTTAAAGTTATCCCACATCTCTCTTAAATAAGACATAACTCAATATCAAACATTCCTGTCTGTCACTCAGCAGACCAGAGTTTGACCCCCACTCTACTCAGTCCCATTTCTTCCTCCTTCAGTTCATTAGCTAGCAAGCAGACACAGACACAGACACACACACACACACACACACACACACACACACACACACGGGCAGCAAAGTAACTTTCCAAATACCTTCACTCCTTCAAAGTGTATCTATCTGCTGTGTCAGTGGTGACAGTGAGTGAATGAGTGAGTGGGAGTCTCTCATAGTGAGACACTGAAGTTATTAAACAGTAAATTTCCAAATGAAATTTTAAATCCAGTCATGAGATTCAACTGGGATGAGGACAAACACAATAACCTTATAACTAATATAGTTATATAGTCATTTATTAAATCATAAGTAACACTACAATATACTGTAAAGTCATTTTGAACTTTTAGGAACTAAACATGGTTTTGATAAAGATTCTGTGAGTTTAAAATAAATGCAGCAAGAATCTAAATAATTGCATCTGTAGACAGAATGTTTGTTGTATGTGAACCTACAGATGATCCTTTATGTCACTATCTTCTCTGTCAGCTTTTGATTCTGAAATCTTGCCTGTTTTGTCATGTTTGACTCTCACCCCCTGCCCACACTTTGTTTCAGCTTCTCCCCTCAGGAAAATGGTACAGATCCATCAAAACACCAACCACAAGACTGCTGAACAGCTTTTATCCCAAAGCCATAACCACACTCAACTCATCTCTGAAATAAAAACCCATGTAACCAATCCACATGCAATATTTGATTGTTTGCAATAATTTTATGATTGTTAATTTATTCTTTTCTTCCCCAGTCACTTTATTTTAAATATGAAATCATTTTATGACCAGCATACTGCAGCACTTTAGCTGACATACGTGATAGGATTGTTTACATGTTGGAATGACTGAGAATCTTGATTGACTCAACTTATTTTTTTTTTTTTTTTTTTAAACTTACTGAGCATCATATTTTGGATGTGCACCTGAATTTTGTTGTATATATACGACAATAAAGTATCTTATCTTAAAATCCTTTCAGATGATATTTTGTCCACAAGGTGTCATATATTTAAACACAGTGTAAAAACATGAAATGAGAGGTCAGCACGGACCTGTTACAGTCCCAACTGTGGCCAAGAACACTAAGGGGGCCCCTCCCCTTACTATGGAAACCCCAAGACGACGCACGAGTCAGTTAAAGTCCTCTTTATTAAACTCACTGGATCAAAGTCCAAGGCCAGGAAACAAAACTTAAACAACTAAATCGTCCAAGAAGGTGAAAAACTTCAAAAGCTCAAGTCCAAAACTTCAAACTTTGAAGTTCTTACTTGGGGTGAACAAATGAAAAGTGAATCCAAAGGGAACAGAGGACAAATCCCGGAGGTGACAAAGACAGAGAAACAGGAGAGCAGGACAGCAGGTGAACTGCAAATGATTTGGTTCTTACCAAGATAAAAAAACAAAACAAAACATAGATTTAGTAGTGTGAGATAATTTAACTTGTTTTAAGAGATAATTTTTTATTTGAAGTTTTCAACTTTACACTATAATCTTAAATCAAGCACAACCTGATCTTTTTTTTGTCCCAAATAAACAGGAAATCTAAAAAAAAAAAAAAAAAAAAAAAGGGGGGGAAATATGTGTTAAAATGAGATCCATTACATCTCTTACCCAAAGTCTCATCAAAATAAATCTTATTTTAAGATTCAGCAACAAACTTAAGTTGCTTGATTCAAGAGTCAAACAAAAAACTATTGCTCTGACTTCAAGCATGTTCAAACTGTGAAAGAAAAGAAATGATACAACCTTAACCACAGCTCATCATACAGTCCATGGCATTTTTTGATGAGCAGTGTTTGTTAACAGGGCTGAAACACGCAAACTTGATCACCCAACACATCAATGCATCACTTATTAGCCATATTAATGTCTACTTCTGTGGGCAATAATATCACAAAGACTATGTTCTAACTGAAAAATAGGAAATACAGTTAATGAGTTCATGTACACTCTGTAGCCTGAGCAACAGTGGGACCTGCCACCTCATATGCAGCAAGTCTGGACTCAAATTCAATGTCTCATAACGCTGGTACTCAAAAGCAACAATAGAGGAATCATATATCATATATCATATATACAATGGCAATAAGTACATCATATACATGATGTACTTATTGCCATTGAGGATGTACCATTTCACTGAGACAACAGATTGCATGACCTCTATGTCTGAAAAAATCTTTGACTTTTCTCTTAACATGATCAATATTTCTGACAGCTGAGACAGGCCCCGATTCTCTTTCCCTGGCAAAAATTGGACGTTCAATACCTGTTTGATTTTGACAGCATTCAAGGAACTGATTATGGTTTGCAAGTGATTTACAGACATTTTTAAAATTGAAACCCACTGCTTAAAATAACTGTGCTTAGCTTCAAATGGCATACACATACTTCTAATTAAAGGACCAAGAGATATGATCTGGCTAGGTAGAGGCAACATGTCATGCTGCTTGAGTTTTACATTGGCTTCAGGAAAAAGTTTGAACTGATGCAGATGTTGCTCAAACATGCGTCTGAGCTGTAATACAGTTTCCAAAGAAATAACAGGAGCAAAGACAATTTGAACAATTTGATCTCAATTAACTTGAGAATAAATTTGACATAGTCGTTGTCAATATGACTCAAAAGAAAAGGTAGTATTTTTAAAAGTATTAACATTTGTCCACATGACTGTTTTAATTTCTTGTCATTAGCAGCTAAAGTGCTGACACTAGGACATGGCTTATCCTGTATATCTACAGGTGAGTAGGGCTGAATGATTTAATGTTTTCTGACCGAATTGCGATTTCAGACAACGCAATCATGTGATCATCAAAGCTGTGGTTTTTTGCAGTGCTCCTGTCTGACCCAGGATCTGCTATTTTACACATACAAGCTGTCTCCTTACCTGCCAAGCTCACCAATCAGAAGCAGCATGCTGCTCCTCCACAGGTCATGCCAATCAGTACAACCTGCTCCTTAATTTCTGAAATGGACCAGAAGCGGAGTTACAGGATTTAATCCCAAAGAAAAACAGCACGTCGGCCATTTGGGAGTATTCGGGTTTGAGGTTGCAGGCGTGCACCAGAAACAGATACTGTGCAAAACCTATTGCACTAAAGTTGCAACATCTAGCGTAAACACAACCAATTTATACTGGCACTTAAAAAAATCACCACAGGCTTTTGCATGACGAGTGCATGATGAAAAAGTCCCTCCACACCTACTTCAGCCAGGTTGCCATCCCACAGCTGTACGTGGAGTGTAAAGAAAAAGTGCTAACAGAGCTGAAAAATGTGGAGAATTATGCCACAACTACTGATATGTGGTCAAGCAGAACGACCGAGCCATATCTTAGTTTGACTGTGCATTTCGTAAATGACAACTCTGAGTTGAAAAGTCGCTGCCTGCAGACAGCATACTTTCCCACTGACCACACCGGAACAGAATATTGCCCCGGGACAGAGAGAGTGTCTGTCAAGCTGGGGTCAGAATTGACGTGCAAGATTTGGTTGCTGCTGAGCTATAAATGAATGACTCACCTATTTTAATGTCTGACATTTTTCAGAAGGGAAGAAACAGGGTAATTTTATTTTATAAAGAGTCTTTTCATTACCATCACTTTTCAGTTTCACTGAGTGTAAAAAGATAGTCCAGGTTTCTTAATATAGGGTTGAATAAAGCACTTTAACTGCTGCTATAGATGTTGATAAGCTAGCTCCCTTGAGCCATAAAAGACTGACCTTGACCTATACTTACGTGAGTGTAAGGCTGTTGGGCAAGATCATTTGGTAATTGTTGAATTTTGTTTTTCTTAAAATGATATATTTAACTTTTTTTTTTGGAATTGTTTTGTATTTTATTTAACTTAACACAAGGACTTTTTTTTTTGCACTACTTTAAGTTAAGACAGTCAAAGGTGCTCTTTTAGTTCATTAGAGTGCATTCAAGTAATGGCATTTAATGTTTTAATTGTATGATGTCATTTTTTGTCATGTTTGTAAATGTTACTGTACACTGTGAATATTGCACTGAAGCTTGATTTGAAGAAAATAGTGAATCAAATCAAAATCGTAATATCTGCCAGAAAAATCGCAATTAGATCTTTTCCTAAAATCGTTCAGCCCTACAGGTGAGTAAGGAAGATTTAGAGTAGCTGAGTTAATCTCATCTAATTCTACCTGTCCTATTTTGGGATGACCAATCCTAAAACTTATCAATGAGGTGCCAACACGCTGGAACAGCACATATGAAATGCTGTCAAGGCTACATGATGAGAGGGAACCAGTGTGGGTATCTCTGGCCTCTCTAAAAACAGATTTGACTCCACTTACAGCTGATGAGTATACCATCATAAGAGAAACACTTCTTGTGCTTGCTCCTTTCCATCAAGCTACAGTGGAGTTGTCCAAGAGAGGCGAGTGTCAGGGTCAAAGGTCATCCCAATGATGAAAATGCTCTTGCACTAGAGCGTAATGCTTCACCTTGCACACACAGGCAGTCATACACCTACATGAACACCTGAAGCGTCAAGTCACAGACACTGCTTCCAATCTGGAGTCATTAAGTGTGTTGACCCTAGCAACACTTCAAGACTCCAAGTGCAATGAGGCCATCAGTAGACTGCGGTCAGAATGTGCATCTGTAATCGGACGCACAAATAAGCCCCAGCCGGGACCATCTTTACAACAGCTGTCTGCAACCACTTCAGGCATGTTATTCAGCATTATTTGTTAGTTGTTGTTTGGAAATCATGTACTAAAATGCCAATTTGTTGTTTTTTTAGATAACCTTTGGCAACATCTCGGCATCGAAGTGGGCAGGCAGACCAAAAATGCCACAGCTGATGCCATCCAGGAGGTGCAGAGATACCTGGTAGAGGGGTGATATTGCCAGGTCCCAGGATACTATGAGATACTGGGACAACCAAAAGACAATCTATCCAAACGTCTTCCGGCTTTCCTTACAATTTCTCTGCACTCCAGCCTCATCTGTGCCGTGTGAGCTGGTGTTTTCTACAGCTGGAGAAGTTGTATCAAAAAAGCATAACAGACTCAATTTCAAAACATTGGAAAAACTAAATTAAAGTCCCAGTCCACAAGCGTCCTCATTCACAACACGTTCACTTAGATTTTCACATTATGATACAAGTTCACATTATTGTATATACTAGCTCATCAAATCAGTGTCAGTTGAGTCTGTCAACTAGGTTGCCTGTAGGGATTTTTAAGGTCCAGCAGGTGTCAGTATTCAGTGACATAGTATTGACACAGGATCAATACAGTGTTGCAATGTGTCGAAACGCTTCATGACACCTCATCTACCCATCACTAGTTTCCACCTGTTTCCCATTACCCTGTGTCTATATATTGTCTGTCTCCCTTTGTTCTGTGCCAGTTCGTCTTGTCTCTCGTCAAGTGAACCAGTGTGTTATTCTCGTCAGTGCTCTTCTTGTCAGGTTTTGTGTTCTTTGTTTATTTGATCTTTGCCTTGCTGCCCTGTCTTTGTTTGAGTTTGTTGTTTTTCCTCGTAAGAGTGATTTTGTGTTTCCTCGTTTGAGTGATTTTATGTTCTTCTTTTGGTATTTTATTTCCTTGCGTTTTCCCTGTTTGGGTGATTATTATTTGCTACTTTGTTTAATAAAGACTTTATTTTTGATTCTGCTCCCTGGAGTCATGCTTTTGGCTTCCGTCTTTACTCAGTCGTGACATACTGTACTCGTGACACTCAATATAATATAAACACAAGGGGCAGGATACTCAGCTGCAGGTCAAGAAATCTCTCAGCCTCAAACAAATGTGTTCAGGGAGAAAATGTTCTCTTCCTCTGGAAAACAAAGGGCTGATTCAGCTTTTTTTTTTCAATATTAACACATAAGGTAAAAAATATCAGTTGTAAGGCAACATTCAAAAAAAAAAAAAAAAAAGACCACAATGACCAATTACAGCACATTATTAGATGAATAAAACACATGAGGTGTCTGCCTTTGCTGGCTGTGGGTCATGAATGTATATTAAACAAGTCTTTACTGACAATATAAATCTCATAAGAAATTGATAATATATGGTTCAAACATTTATAGTTGTGTGAAGTATATTGTAAATCTTTTCAGGAATGATCTTTTGAATCTAAAGAGCTTTGTTGGAATCAGCTTTACTATACTTTTATAGTTTAGAATAGAATAAAGTAAGAAAGTCAGAACAGAATGGAGATAATGACAGTGGTCAGCATCCTGAGGACAAAGGGTTGAAGGCTCGGTTAACTCCACTTGACAGAGATTTATCTCTGTACTTCAGAGGGTCAGATTCAGAACTGATTTTCTTGACTCCATGTTTCCAAAGGAACAATTCTCTGAAACACTAAATCATTTCCTGAAGTACATGACACCATAGATGATCTGATACACAGAGAAGACTGTGAGATCCTCTGGTTAATGCACCTGTGCACATTTTATCTCCCTTATCAATAAAATCTCTGCCTGAGATAATCTCTTCTCCATATGTCAGACCTGCTGCTGTCAGTCAGGACAAACCTCATTCAACCTCTGATGCTTTAACCTCCAAATGATATTGAACTGCTTTATTCTGGAATGCAACCCTTTTAGTTTATCAGGCTCAGCACTGAACCACAATACCCTCATTTTTTTCTGGTTTCAATAAACAAGTGAAGGGTCATCAGATGTGACAAATTCAATGTGACTCCTGCTGCAGGAGGTTGTTAAAAGGACGAGACAGAGAGAGAAAAACCAAAGCTAATATCAGAGTGTGAAAGTACAAACATGGTGTGAAACTGTTTGGAGCTGCTCGTGTTTTCTTCTCGGACATGTCAGTTTTTTAGAGCAGCCTGCTCCAGACAGACATACATCATTCACCATGTCAAACTCCTTCCAATTCATAAGGATTGGTTTAACTGTTCTTCAAGGAAGTTCAGTGACTTGAAAATTCTCTTGTATCCAGCCACTGATTTCTGCTTTTCAATCCCATTTTCTCAGAGACACTCAGTGTTGTTCTGTCTTCATGGTGGAGAGTTTCTCTGCTCACTCACCAAAAGCTGGATCCTCCAGATGCAGGTGTATTTATACTACAATCACCTGAAAGCCCTTGGCTGCACACAGGTGATCTCCATTTATCTAATTATGTGACTTTTCAAACCAGCTGGCTTCACCACTGATGATTTAGATGTGTCCTGATTGTTTCCTGTTTTACATTAATAATGAATTCAGATCACATTATTGAGATCTGTTTAACTTTGTCATTAATTGGACTTTTTTCTGTTTGCGAGTGTCAAAATAAATTCCCTTTGACTCAAAGTTATGTTGTTGTACAACATTGAATCAAAGGGAATTTAATTTCCAAGCAGATGAAACACCTGCACTTTAAATCAACAGCTACACAATGACAAAAACATTTAACAGAAAAAAAGAAGAAGAAAAGTATTAATCCATTTAAATAAGAAACTGTAGATTTTAGTGACACTTTCCAAAATAAGCGAGTTGTTCTCTCTCACACACTCCTCTCTCTGTTCTGGCCTCTTAAATAAAGCTTGATAAGCAGTGGCAGTTATTTCTATGGTAATTCACCAAAGAAACACATCACACATACTTAGGATTCAGTAGAACGGAAATGAGATTTGTTCTGTGACTCAGAATGTGTATATTTGTGTGTTTCATCTAAATTCACATTATACTGATATCTCATGGACTCAGTGGAGGATTTTAAGAAGTGGGACATCTCTTGGTGACACAGATTTCTCATGAAGCTGGAAATCAGATTTCTGGCCATGAACAGGGCTCAGTAAACTAGACTTTATGTCTGGTTCAGTGTAGCTGCCTGACAAACTCTCCACTTGTTAAATGAAGTGATTCAGTTACACTGACATTAAACAGCTGTGAGCTTCAGCCAGTGGGATGTGAAGAGGAAGCAGCAGATGAAACACTGCTCTTAAGGCGAGTGACATACAGTGGCTACAGGAAGTATTCAGACTCCTTCAGTTTTTGCAGACTTCACTGTTGTAGATTTAATTTTAAATAGATAAAATCAGCATTTTGTTAATCAGTCAGTATAGATTGAAAATGGGCCTGATTCACATTTGGCTAATTATCTATTTGAAATGTATTTGCTTTTATCACTTAACAATAGGATGAAATACAGCACAGAAACTTCTCTCTTCACCATCTTTTAGTGGAGAGCGTGGTACAAAGTCATGTTAGGAGCCGACAGTCTCTCCCTCCTTCCTCGTGTTTCTGGGAGAACCTCCCTAGTGTTTCTGGTTTGTCCCCTGTTTGTCTGTGTTCTTGTGTGTGTGTGTGTGTGTGTGTAGGCCTGGGTGTGGCTGACTTACTTTGGGTTTCCCTCCAGAGCTCCTGCTCACCTGTCTGCAATCACCTCATCAGCCACACCCTCATCCTGCAGTGTATTAACACCACTTCTTCTCTCCACACTATGTTGTCAGTTCACAGTAGTGTTAATACTCCTGTTAATGATAATGTTTGATGTGTGCAGGTGGATAAAGCTCAGTGTTGATTAAATGGAGAAGCTGAATTCTCCCTCCACCTGTGTCTGGGACACAGAGTCTGACACTTCACATACATTCTACCCGTGAAGACAATAAACAGTGTGTGTCCCACTGCTGATCACTATAAACCTCCATTTCTGTCAGGAGGACATATGAACTGGATTCTCTCATCCTGTCGTCCTTTGCTTTTTCCTTTACCTTCAGTAGCAACTTTCAAATACACTTTAACATTTGTTTCACATAGTTTAATTTGATGTAATGTTGTAAACAAATTATGTAAACAAATATTAGTCCTGTTCTATCCCACCACATTGTGTTCTCTCAGAGATAATGATGCCATCCATTAGTTTCCCTGATACAAATCTGTTTAACCTGTTATAAATCCAAGGGCAGGTGAATTTCTGCTGTTTAGAAATAATGAATTAACTTGACTCCACTGAATGAGAAGCTCACTGTCGTTCAGTCCTTGTGTGGTCTGAGGTTTCCTCCTGATCCATGTTCTATCACAGAGGTGAACCATGCACTTCAACACAAGACTCGTGATACACAGTGGCATGCTGGGAGAGCTTCTAAAACAATATGAAGACAAACTAGACAATTTCCCTTTGGGAAATCGCGAGAGTGGTGCATTGCACTGCTAGTAATATTGTGTGTCTTTGCACTGCTAGTAATGTTGTGTGTCTTTGCACTGCTAGTATTGATACCAATGCATTCTTGTATAAGTATATCTGAGTGTGTATCTATATGAGTGACTGTCTGTGTGTGTCTCTTTGTGTGTGTGTGTGTGTCTGTATGTGTATGTCTTTCTGTCTGTGTGTGTGTCTGTGTGTGCCTGAGTGGGTCTGTATATACTGGGTTGTGCTTAGCACAACCCAGTATTGACTATGTGTGTGTGTGCGTGTCTGTGTTCCTCTGTCAATATTGTGCGGTTGGAGCACCGCACAATATTGACTGTGGGTGTGTGTTTGTCTGTGTGTACCTGAGTGGGTCTGAGTCAATACTGGGTTGTGCTTCGCACAACCCAGTATCGACTATTGTGTGTGTGTGTGTGCGTGTCTGTGCTTGAGTGCCTCTGTCCTGTGTGTGTCTGTGTTCCTCTGTCAATACCCAGTATTGACTATTGTGTGGTGTGTGTGTGTCTGTGTGCCTCTTTAAATTGGTGCGGTAGCACCGCACAATATTGACTATGTGTATGTGTGTGTGTGTAAGTGTGTGTCTGTGTCAAAAGGGGGCTGTGCATAGCACAGCCCCCTTTTGACCCCTATAGTTCTGCTATAGTTTTAATTACAAAGACAGAGAGACTTAGAGTTATTACAGGGAGAGAGAGAGCCACAGCTCTTGTAGTCACGGTTGCCATGGGGATGAGCTTTCCCTCCGCTGAGGCAGCTCACAGGTGCTCTGACGAGCTCATTTTCGGCCGAATCGGGCCTGCCGAACAACTGCTAACCATGGAAAAACAAAACATGGTATCGCTAAACAGACTGACCCATCAAAGAGAGAAGGCTTTGAGGAAGACAGTCATCTACTTTTTATGGTGCTAGGGTCTGAAATGTGATTTCTACAGCGAGTTTCATAAAAGGGGATTTTCTGCTTTTCTCCAAAAATCCTCTTCTCAATTAACATTGGAGTCAATGGAGCAGTTGAGAGCTCCTCTTGTCACTAAAAGGCCCGCCAAAGAAAAACTGTAAATCCTACAGAAAAAATGAACACATTGTGAGAGAGAGGACAAGTGTGGCTACAACTTACTGCTCTACAGTAAATTTTGTGGCCGTAGTCGTCGTGTAAAGAAAAAATTTCAGAGAGTTTTTTGAAAGCCTCTCCACTCTAACCTCCCACTCTAGCCTGGAACATTCCGCAATACACACTCATTGAAAACCCTGATTTTTTTCCAAATTCACTGCTAATCAATTAGGGTTCACAGTTCAAAAACTACACAACTTAGGAAAAAGTTGAATACACCCCGAATACACAAGACTTGTGTCTACATTTTACAGTTTGAATGGTGTTTCTAGGTGAAAGTATGCCAGAGCAGTAGATGTTTGAAAAAGGGGGGAAATTTGCGACATTTTTGACCGTTTCCCATTCATTCTCTATGGGAAATTTTTCGCAGTTTTTTGCGAATTACTTCGCGAAACGTGAATATTCTGTAGAACAAAGTAATAGCATAGCGAGTTAGATCGAGCCGCACGTTTTGATGTATCATTTGTTAGTGTGCGCTCAACGGTGTGGGACGAGTTACGAACCGAAAATCGGGAAGGAAGAAGAAGAAGAAGAAGAAAAACGGGGAGAACAGTAGTGTGCATTGCTTTGCATTGCACACTAGGTACCTCTATAGCTTTGCTATAGAGGTGCCTAGTGTGCATGCATAGCAATGCACCACTAACTAAAGACAGAAACAACAACACACGTGTGCTCAGTTCAGAACCAGACCAGAGAATATAGGAGCATGATCGAGGAGTGCAGTGATAGCGCAGTAATTGTGCATGTGGACTTTTCTGAGGGGGAGATGCAAGTATAGTTCTGAGGTGCAGTCATGCCACTTTGGTCAGAACCTCCCACAACTCAACCTGCACACTGGCATGTACTATACAAAAGAACAGAAGACAGGCTTTTGCACAGAATCAGAATCCAAGTTACAAGATGCATCTGTTGAAAGTTTCCAAAAGTTGATGCGTTTCACTTTTGGTCAGATGGCCCCAGCAAGCAATACAAAAACAAGAATAACTTTTTTTCTCCTCTGCAGTGTCCCTCCAACTCTAGGTTTCAAGAGAACAACCTGGAACTTCCTCCCCACCCCACATGGGAAGGGAGCACCAGATGGCATAGGAGGTACTGTGAAAAGGACTGCAGACAGCCTTATACTCATGGGGGAATGACATTGTGAATGGGAATATTTTCCATGATATGGTTGGCAGAAGCCTCTCCAGCACTAAGCTCTATATCATTACTGAAGCTGACATGCAGCCATATGATGCACTCCTTTCTCTACCACTTAAATCTGTACCTGCAACAAGGAAACTCAATCAGGTCTTACCGATACACCAAAACGACTCTGAGATCCATTGCAGGTCACTGTCCTGTTTCTGCAGTGAGCCACAGACGTGTGAGTGTTTCAGCCCAACCATATTCCAGTTGACTGCCAACACACCCAGAGCACAGGTTGAGGATGATGGTCCTATACCAATGCAAAAGAGGAAAGGTCCTTTGGCAATGTTGATGGAGGAAATGGAACAGGAGGGAAGTGAGCAAAGAGAAAATGGAACAGGAGGAAAGTGAGCAAAGAGAAAATGGAATGGGAGGAAAGTGAGCAAAGAGAAAATGGAATGGGAGGAAAGTGAGCAAGAGCCAATGGTGCAAAAGCCACTGACCAAGAGTGGTCCTGACGGGACTGTGACAGATCTATCTGCCGATGTAGTTCAGTGTGGAGATTGGCTTGTGGTCATCTATGACCTGCACTGGTGGTTAGCAAAGGCTCTCACTTCCACATCAAGATGTGGAAGTGGAATTTTTCCACCCTCATGGGACCAACACACGATTCCATCCAAAAGGAGGTGCAAAGGATACAGTATGTGCTTCATACCATTTGACCATATTCTGGTCATACTTGTGGGACTGTCATCACCGGGTTGTGCAAGCAGGACAAGAGAGATTTACAGTCTGTCTGCTGAAGTCATGGACTTCATAGAGGAGAAACATATACACTATACTTCTTGACAAAGCTAAATGAGTGATGTAATACAGTTAGGGAATACTCACAGGAGTTCATATTTGAATTATTGTTATTATTGTGCCAGATGTGTTTTGTGGTATTTGTACAGAATGATTTCTGTATTTTGAGATATTTCAGTTTATGGAAAAGAGACGTAGTTATTCATTTATCTGTTTTTCATGTCCAATATACAGTTTATAGTGGTATTGACTTTATTTTTATTATAATTGATATAATTGATATTTGATGTTATGGGAGTGGGGTTAAAATATGATATTGCCTAAATGTACCTTACACTTTTTTTTTTTTTTTGGAGTAAATAGTTAAATAAAGTTCTTAAACAAGAAGGCATTGACTTGAGTGGTATAAATTTTGGAATTGTATGTTGTAATGAGGCCACTGTCACCACCGTCAGATTAGTGTCACCACCGTCAGAGGCAGTTTTAATTTGTTTTAAATGAATATGCTTACAATTTTTCTTCATTGCTGTTGAGTTATTAAAGTACTCGTATCTTTTAATACAAAAATATGTTTGTTAAATAAAAAAAAACCTTTTCCTAATTTGCTTACAGTAGATGATGTATGATGTTAGATCTTTTAGAAGACTATATGTACAACAGTTTAAAAATTTGTATAAAGTGAATATTCAAGTAAATTTTTATTTTCAGAATTAAAACCAGTTTTATCCAAATTCCCAAGAATCAGAGGTATATATCACCATGAACGCAAAACTTTCATTCTGGTTTCAAAAGGGAACATATTGTTTGGGATGTAGTGAACTTGACTGGGGCCACAAAACACAAGGAGCAAACTGATTTGTTCATCTGAACCACTAATAAAGTGATGCTAACTCACTGAGAAACACATTTCATTTTCTTACAACCTTTTCCTAGTTTAAAAGAAACAGCAAAAAAGTTTTGCATTAGTAGTAACATAACAGCTGTGATGTGGCTGAAAATGATCAGTAAACAGTGAAATAAGGCTGATATCTGAAAGTCCAAACTGGAACAGAGGAGTGAAAGTAAACCCCAGATCACAGAGGTTCAGGTAGAAGCTGCAAAAGTCTTGAGAGCTGAAAACAGAGAGAATTAAGAACAGAGCTTTCTCTCTAGTCCACAGCATAGACACACAGGAGTGTAGCAACTGCAGACACAGCTAAAGGGAGGAGTATGTCATAGGTTGGCAATGGTCAGCCCTGCTACCAAGCAGGACCAATACAGTGCAATTTGGCACAGCTACCCTGCTAACTCCTGTGAGGCTGTAACGGAAATGCATGCCATCACAGCTTATGTACTAATGGAAAAAGCCCATAATATGCTACTTTTCAGGGCACCTCTGTAACAACCTTAAGCTTCTGAACATCTACCACAACATCCCTAATTCAGTTTCCACTGGAAACATTGATGCCTCTGCCTCCACCTGATTTCCTGTCATCTCTCTACTGTCCATAATAAAGGCATAAAAAACCCAAATCACTTAAGGATATACTCACATTCCCATTTCCACATTCAAAGCACTGGTGTTTGATCTAATTCTTCCTGCTGTCCATACTGGCTGCCAGGAGATCCCTTCTATAAACAATTTCTGTGGAAATGATAGGCCATCAAATCCACAGTCCTATTTCTGCAAATAGTAATTCCAAAATTCATCACCATTGTTAAACAAAATCAAGTGGGTATCTTCAAATGTTTGTCTTTTAGTGCAGAATTTCCTCTCTGTGTTTCCATCTCTCCACCACAGCTTTGCAAGGAAACGTTAGGTGTAGAAACAGAAAGAATTTTGGACTAAAAATACCTGGAAGATAGAAACTTGATCTACTCAAACTGTTGAAGCCTCATGTTTGCTTCTTTTCAACTCTGGAAGTCAACTTTTCCACAGGACAGGGACTGTGGATTTTATGCTCCATCATTTCCATTAGAATTTCTTTAGAAAGGATCTTGTTGCAGACAGTACAGACTTCCTAGAAATCCTTTCCTTTAACACAAACTACAGTGCATCACACCAAAAAAAAAAAGAAAGTTAAGAAGTTGAGCAACCATGAGAATATCTCACAATCATGATCAGCATTAAAAAAAAAAACTCAATATTGTCCATGAATGATAAGCACACAATCAAACCACTGGGCTTATTGGTATGATTACTTGTCGTCCCAATTTCACAACATATCATTTGGACAAAACATTTCAAAACAGTAACTTTTAAACTAAACACTGACATGAACTACTAACATACTGACTTACTGAAAACCTTGGAGGTGATCTGGACTTTCCTTTAGTTTCCTCTTGTCCTTGTAACAGCAGTAGCTCCTCCCTTTCTTGTCAATAATTGTGCAGAAATATCTGAGTGGTTCTTTCTTCCTAAATCATGAGCAAGTCCTGTCCAGTCCAACTGTTTCTGCTCCTGTTTGACTTCTGAACTTGTCTCTGGCTGTGTGTCCACTTACTGCAGCCTGTGACATCAGACTGTAGAATGTTGAAACATCAAAGGCATCAAAGGACACACACACATATGCAGATAGATAGATCTAGTCTTAACCCTCAAATAGCAAATGAACACAGATGGAAACACTGCAGAGCTGCTTTGGATGGTTTAACAGGTAGAGATAATCAAATAATGGAATGACCTGATACCTTCATCTGGGAGAAAGAAAAATACAGTTAAAACACAAACTTATAAACAGATGTAGAATCAAACAAAGAAAGTATTGTGTCCCAGAATATGATGATATGGTTTCATCTTTAACTTTCACCATCTGCTTCCTACTCCATCTTTTCAGATTACAGGTGTAACTGTGATCTCAAGGTGTGTTTTGGTATTTTAACTGTCAAAGGTGCAACAGTATTAAAAAGTTCTCTGAGCTTATATTAAAATGAGGTGAAAACTTCATGTACTGTATAAAAGATGGGAAGTAATACTCCTCATCAGGGCTGATTATTTTAGTGCTGATGGCACAAGAATGAGCACAGATCCAGAAGTGATCAGAGATAAAACCTAGAAAGCAGATGAACTTTCTGCATGGATTCCTCTCCCAACAGAGAGTTACTGTAAAATCAACTTTCAGCTGCAAACTAGAAATCTATAAAATGATCAGGGTTTCTGCTTCAGTCCAGCCAATCCTGCTGCTGAAAACTCATCTGCCTAAGTGTCCTTTATTATGGACAACTGAGCCAAAGTACAAAGTTCAGCATCCTGACAGCCTGGTGGATGAAGCTGTTGAACAGTCTTGTGGAGTGGGCCCGGAGGCATCGGAACCGTCTCCCTGAAGGCAGGAGGCTGAAGTGGGGGTGTGAGTTGTCCTCCACAATGTTGATGGCTCTATGGGTGAGACATGTGTTCTAAATGTCTGTGAGGGGCAACAGAGGGACACCGATGATATTGCTGGCTGCATTCACTATACGCTGCAGTGTTTTTCGGCAGGAGCCAGTGCAGCCTCTGTACCACACAGTGATGCAGCCAGTGATGATGCTCTCAATGGTGCCCTGTAGAAAGAGCACATGATGGGAGGTGGGACATGGGCTCTTCTCAGTTTATGGAGGAAGTAGAGGTGTTTTTGAGCTTTGTTGGCCAGCTGTGTTGTGTTTATTGACCAGGAGAAGTCCTCAGAAATGTGCACCCCCAGGAACTTGGTGCTGTTCACCCTCTCCACTGCAGCACCATCGATGGTCAGTGGGGGATGCTGTGAAGGCCTTCTCCTGAAGTCGATAACCATCTCTTTGGTCTTCCCCATGTTGAGGAAGAGGTTATTATCCTTACACCACTGGAGCAGTTGGCTCACCTCACTCCTGTAGTTTGCCTCATCCTGGTTGGTGATGAGGCCCACCACGGTCGTGTCATCCGCAAACTTGATGATGTGGTTGGTGTTGTGGCTGGGTACGCAGTCGTGAGTCAGCAAACTTTACTCCAGCAGATATAGACTATCTAGTTGATAGTACTGCTAGAGAGAATAGAGTACACCCTTCTGTCAAGATAATTTATGACCCCCGACCCCCCCCCCAAGTTGACCGCCAGTTGACCCCTCCTTCCCGCCACAGGACCCACGTGACCCCTCCCTAGTATGACGTCACACACCCCTCCCTTGGTCCACGCCCCTGGGAAAACCCCTCATCATCCCTCCCTCCCTCAGCAAAACAAGATGGTGTCAAATAAATAGAAATAAATAAGTATGCTTTATGGAAACATGGAATATTTCATGGGAACACGGGATGCTTTATGCAAACATGATGTGCTTTATGCAAACATGATCTGTAGATGCTCCTGTGTGTGCATGACCCTCCTCCTCCCTTTGCAGAATATTTGATGGCTCGCATCTGCAGAAAATAATACAAACACTCACAGAGTTTCAGGTCAGGAGGTCCGCCATGGTATGGGAAAAATGCTTTTACCTCTACTTTGTGTCTCTAAAATACTTATTTACAACATGGGTCTGTTGTCTTTCCTCTATTTTAAGTTGTCATTAAGCATCAGAAATGTGAGAAAATGACTCCCTTCTCCTCCACTTCCCAAATCCCACTTCCACCTGAAGAAACAAACACAAACATTCACAGAGTTTCAGGTCAAAAGGTCCTCTAAGGTATGGAAAAAAAAAAAAACGGTGTTACCTTCACTTTGTGTCTCTAAAATACTTATTTACAACAGGGTCTGTTGTATTTCCTCTACTTTATGTCTCTAAAATGCGTATTGACAACGGATCTGTTGTTTTCAGGCGCATCAAAAAAAAAAGAAAGAAAAACGAAAGGTATAAAATGTGTAGGTGAGAAAATAACACCAGTACGTAGGGATCAGACTGCGCCCGGCAAGATGAGTCGTGGTATGAATACTTAATTTATCTGCTCGATCCTGTCACTTTTAAAAACTACAGAGTAACTAAATATAACATTTTATTTATCTTAGAGATTACTGTTTGCGTCGAAATACACTCTCCTCCACCTGGAAACTTGTTTTCCGGTAAGTCTCCGCAGAGCAGCTATACATTTAAACGATTAATTTTGAAATCATTTAACGAAGGTTTCCCTTGTTAAAAGTGACTTCAGAGGAGCTGGAGGACCTCCACTTTACGCAGTCAGACTACGGTAAGAAACAATGAGCGATTGGTAGCCGCAATAAAGAGCCCTAGACGGGTCACTGATGACAAAATACTTACAGATTTAATAGACCGCGCTGAGCGGTGTTTCGGGACATCTGACACATCTGCCGAAGTGTGCGGAGGAGACAGCGGGGACAAGGATTTTGTGCCGACCGTCCGTCCGTCTAGAAACCGCCTGAGACGTCGCACCCGTGTTAAGTGTCAACATCAGCCCCATCTCGGTTCGGACCCGGCCTCCGAAAACATCCTGCCAGAAGTTCCGGAAAGAGAGTCCGAAGACGCTCCTGCTGTAACGGGTAAGTCTTTATTTTAATTTTTTCAAAGTCTGAAAGAAACGCCGCTGTCGGTTCGCCTCCTCTTTTCTGCCGCTCAAAATTTGAAATGAAAGCCGATAGGAAGTGAGGTCGAGCGAGCGAGGGGGCGTACCCGTCAGAATCTTCCGGTGATGTTTTTAGAGAACAGCGCCGCCCTAGACGTCGGCGGAGTACTGTGTAACTTAATGAGAATACGTTTAAAGAGTAACTTCCTCCTATACATTTTAAAAAAGTAAATGAATTGAAATAATGATTCAATTATTGTGTGTCTACAGAATTTCAACCTGCCCCTCTGGAGGATTTACCTCCTGAAAACATCCAGCCAGTGAGAGAAATAACAGGTAAGTTTGAACGAAAATAAAGACGGTAGATTTAAAAATTTGAACCAAGAGGAGTCTTTTATCATTAAAAATAATATGATGATTCGATGCGTCTGTCTACAGAGCCTCAACCTGTTAAAGAGCAACCTGCTGCTGATACATCAGACAAACGGTTGAAGATCTGGGAGCCCGTGCAATTTAGAGGAAGATTTCAGCCTCACGGCTCCGGTTCTGGTTCTGGTTCCCGTCCCCGCTTCCAGCATTCACGACGTCGGAGGAGGGTACGCAGAGATCATAGAGCGCCTCCCACTGTGGTGAATATCAATATCAATAGCGGTGTATTCCACTTCCACTCTGGTTTTTTTTTTTTAAATATAAATGGATAAAGAGTTCATAGCAGTTCCTGTAGAGTTAGAAGAAATTGTAGAAGAACTGAATAACCTTCCACCTGTTGCTGAAATAAATGTTACAAATTCTGGTGCAGAGAATTATTTTCAGCCCTTAGAAAATGCTCTCCAGCATCTTGTGCTTTTGTCAGCGGCAGCAAACCCAGAACATTATTTTCAGCCCTTAGAAAATGCTCTTCAAAGCCTCACCTCCCCTAGCTCACCCATCTTTGAGGATGCCCGAGCAGCGTCGCCGGTACCCTCATCACCAGAGACAGACCCTGTTCCAGAGCATCGAGGCGGAAATTTTAGAATCTCCTCCTCCTCCTCCCCTCCGACCACTTCCAGAACGACGACCCGCGACCGCTTTAACAACGTGGAAATAAGGCGTACTTTCGCCGTTCCTCCTCCCGAAAACGTACCCGATCTCGCTCAATTTTACATAGATGTTATGAGCATCCTCCGAGATTTGGCGGAGGAGGCAAAATCAAACGCTAGACGAAATGATGTGATCCAGTTAGAGCTGAGAGGAGAAAGCGTGCATCAACACGTCTCGGTGACCGTTGACGAAAACGGGGGTGCCATCCTTCCCGCCTTTGAGGGTCTGCTAGAAAGGTTAGTACAGTCCAACGCAGATATCGCCTCAGACGATAACCTGGAATTAATCGTCCAGGTGGTGAGAAATCCCAACGGCGGTGTCAAAAGAAAACTGCACAAAACTTTAGAGTGCGAAATCATTCAAAAGAAGAAACGCCATCTGTACGTGGTAAACAATAACGATGATTGTCTCTGCTTCGCCATCTGCCTAGCTCACCTCACAAACCCCGGGGTCGGCGTCAACGAGCTTGTAGAACGAGGGAGAGAGTTGCAGCGTCTAGCCGGTCTGAGTGAGCAGACGCCCGTGACCTTTAGCGACGTAGGTAAATTTGAAAATATTCTCAGACGTAAAATTGTGGTCTTTCACAAAACTGCAGACGAGCGTCCTCTCTCTCATTTTGAGACCGCTTTTTCTGATCGTTCAAATCCTCTATTTCTGCTTTTGTTGCAAAATCATTACTACGGTATACAAAATCTGAAAGGTTTTCTGGGTGCTAGGTACGTTTGTCAGTATTGTTACAAGACCTTTGAAAACTCACACACGCACCATTGTCCCGGCTACTGCCCCGTCTGCTGTGACCTCTGTCCAGTGGGAGAGGACCTCAGCCGCGTATACTGCCAGGACTGCGGCAGGATGTGTTGTACGCCTTTGTGCTTTTCCAGACACAAAGAGCCTCGGCAGAGGGGTGAAAAGGGCATCAGTACTTGCGGTATGATTAAAAGATGCAGGGATTGTAGAAATCTGTACACCGTCAGTAAAACAGCAAAGTCTCACACCTGTCCTCTGAAGGCGTGTCACATCTGCGGGGAAAAAGTAGCCCTCGACAGTCTGAGCACGGAGCAGCACCGATGCTACATCCAGCCTCTCCGCCGTGACGGAGCACGGTGAAAAATTGATTTTTACGATTTTGAAACGTTCGTCGACAGGGAAGGGGTGCACGTCCCTTACTTGGTGTGCACCAAAACATGGAAGGTGAAGAGTGGGGCTCTTACGGTTTAGACTGCGTCAGAGACTTTCTCCTGCGTTTCAGGAGACCTCTTTACCAGGGAGCCACGTTTATAGCCCACAACGCTCGAGGTTTTGACAGCTACCTGATCCTCAACTGCATGATAGAACTGGGTTACAAACCTTCTCACCTCATCATGCACGGCAGTAAAGTTCTGAGTTTCACAGATCCTGATTTCGGTTAAAATTCATCGACTCGTTATGTTTTCTCACCATGCCTTTAAACGCTATGCCCAAAGCCTTGGGTTTTAGCGATCAGAGCAAGGGCTACTTCCCTCACAGGTTCAGCTCAAAGAAAGCGTTTAAGATACGTCGGACCCTACCCCCCGCCCAACGATTACGGTGTAGAATGCATGACATCTCATCAGCGAGCAGAGTTTCAGCGCTGGTACGAAACAGCTTCTCAGGGTATCTTTCACTTTGAAAAGGAAGCTCTGTACTATTGTAAAATGACGTCCGCATTCTCTTAGAGGGATGCGCCAGATTCAGAAATCAGTTTCTCCGCGACACGGGAGTGGACCCTTTCAGCTGCGTGACTATCGCCTCAGCCTGCATGAAAGTGTTTCTCACCAATTTCCTGCCCCCTCAATCCTTGGCCATACCTTCGCCCGACAACTACAGGCGTCAGTGCAAAAGCTATTCAAACGCCTCCATCCAGTGGTTAGAGTGGGTGGCGCGCACAGAAAACAAGTTTATTTGGCACGCTCTGAACGAGGGAGAAAAACAAATAGGGCCTTACTTTGTGGACGGTTATGCCGAAATCGAAGGTGTAAAGTACGCGTGGGAATTTCTGGGGTGCTTTTATCACGGTTGTCCCGCCTGTTTTCAGCCCTGCGAGACGTGTCCTTTGACAGGAACCCCCTATGAGGCGCTGCACGAAGCTACCTGTGAGAAATCACAAAGACTGGAAAACGTTTACGGAGTCCGCACGATCGTCATGAGAGAACACGAATGGTCAGAGATGACACGCTCTCACTCCGGAGTGATGGCCTTTCTCAAACGCTTTCGAGCCCCAAACCTCTCTCCCCTCGCCAAGCTCTCTACGGAGGCAGGACCTGCGCCGTGAGGTTGAGATACACGGCGGCCTCTGACGAAACCGTGCAGTACGTGGACGTGACATCTCTGTACCCCTACGTCAATTGTAGCTTTGCGTACCCGCTAGGCCACCCGACCGTCGTATACAAAGACTTTGATGACCCACGAAACTACTACGGGCTCATCAGCGCCGTCGTCTACCCTCCTCGCGGGCTCTTTTTTCCTGTACTGCCTTACAAAACCTCTCGAGGCAAATTGGTGTTCACCTCTGCCGTCGACGTGTGCTGAAGCAAACAATCAGACATCCTCTTGCAAACACGACGATGAGGCTAGAGCGTTGACGGGGGTGTGGGTCACCGTCGAATTCAACAAAGCTCTGGATCGCGGTTACAGAGTCGCAGAGATTAACGAGGTGTGGCACTTTGACGGACGTAGCGATTCCATCTTTGTCGACTACATACACACCTTTCTGAAAGGAAAGCAGGAGGCTTCGGGGTACCCCCCAGAGGCGTGTGATGAGGAAAGTAGGCAAAAGTACATCAGAGACTATCGGCTCCATCAAGGCGCCCAATTAGACGCAGACAAAATTGAAACCAACCCAGCCAGGAGACAGGTGTCTAAGCTCTGCCTCAACAGCTTCTGGGGCAAGTTTATGAGAGAAGTAATATGACTAGAATCGAGCTGATCAGCGAGCCGCACCAGTTTTTCCGCTTGATGTTTTCAGGCCAGCATCGAGTCAAGTACTTTTCCTTCCTCAGCGACAAAACCGCCATGGTTCAGTGGAATTACCACGAGCGCGCGTCGTACCTCCCGGCAGATCCAATAACGTTTTTCGTCGCCGCCTTCACCACCGCCACGCCCGTCTCAAGTTGTGCAGTATCTGGAACAGTTGGGAGACAGGGTCCTCTATACCGATACAGATAGCCTGATTTATTCGGTGAAAGAGGAGAGTCCCCTTGGAACTGGGTCATTATCTGGGGATTTGACGGATGAGCTGGGAGGCGACAGCATTCAAGAATACGCCGCGCCCGGTCCTAAAAGTTACGCCTACCAAACTAGAAATAGTAAAAAGGTAGTGATGCGGCAAGGGTATCACTCAGACCCGAGACAGCAGCGAGCGAGTCAACTTTGACGGTGTGAAAGAGCTGGTGGAAGGTTATTTGGACGAGTCTAGGGAGAGGAACGGGGTGATTCAAATCCCTCAACACAACATCGTTAGGGATAAAAAGAGACTGCTATTGAAAAATTCAGCATTTCAGAAAAAATTTAGAGTGGTATATGACAAAAGACGTCTGTTTAGCGACGGGACGAGCCTGCCTTTCGGCTATTGATTTTGAATCGAGTCTGTGATGGAGGAAATTAACTTTGATCCTAGACTTACTGCACCTTTTTCATGTCTGGTGGTGGGACCCAGCGGTTGTGGGAAAACCTATTTTGTAAAAAGTGTTTTAGAAAATTTAAAAAATGTTGTAAATAGTGTACCTGAAAATGTAGTGTGGATTTATACTTCCTTTCAACCTATGTATGCTGAACTACAAAAGATAAATAAAAATATTAAATTTGTTGAAGGTCTGCCTGAGTCTTTTGAAGACGACAACCTGTTTCCTCCCAAGCAGAGTCATTTGATTATTCTGGACGATGTTATTTTTCAGGCCTCTGACCATCCTGAAGTGGTTAGAATTTTCACGCAGTACAGACATCATAGACGTATGAGCGTCATGATGCTCACTCAAAATGTATTTCATCGAGGCAAATACAGCCGCACCATCAGTCTGAACAGTAATTATATGGTGCTCTTTAAAAATCCTCGGGATAAATTACAGCTGAATGTGTTAGCTCATCAGATCTTTCCGTCCCAAAAAAACTTTTTTCTGGAAAGTTTTGAAGACGCCGTCAAAGACCCTCACGGCTATTTAATCCTCGACCTCACACCCACCTGCCCAGAACGGTACAGACTGAGGACCGGGATACTTCCCGGTCAGTGGCCGACGGTGTACGTCCAGAAACCCAGATAAATTCCTCCTCACCATGTGTCGGCGTATAAAAAGGAACGGTCCCTTACTCAAAGCTCTGTACCTGGCTACGCCTCAGAAACGTCGAGATATTCTAGCTCACTGTTTGCCGGACTTTCTCAGCGCCCTGTGTGAGATCGCCGTCAATATTTTGAAAGGCAACATTCCCCTCTCGTCTCAACAATATACGAAACTAAAGAGACAGAAAAAAATTATCAAACTGTTGGCGGACAGAAAAGTGGGTTTGAAACGTAAAAACAAGTGTTAAAGAAGCAGACGGGGGGATTTCTTTTACCCCTACTCTCAGCCGCTATACCTATCATCGGAAACCTCATAGGAGGACTTATAAGAAAATAAAATGTCTCTGAGGACGAGCCAGAAAATGTTTCTCCTCTCACCCCAGCAGCTGAGCCGCCTGACCCGCCCCGAATCTTCTTCTATCAGACAGACGGCCGAAGATGATTTGGATGTTCAAATGAGAGAGATTTTAAACGAACCCGGATTGAGTTCCTATGAAAAAATCAAAAATACAACGCGCTCCTGCAAAGATACCTCGCTCTGATCAAGCAGGGTCAGAAAGAGGAACGTCGGGTGACTTTGTCTTTGCATCATGACCCGTCGCGAGAGGAGGGGAAGGAGTTCACGCCTTGGCGGACACGACGGGCGCGCCGCCCATGCATCGCAAAAGGATTGACGGAGCGGGATTTAGATGAAACGGCTAGTGAGATATTAAAAGTCTTCCTCCTCGCGATCGCAGAAACACCGAGTACGTGATGAAGAAGTTAGCGAAGGTGAGGGGGCTGGACTTGAAAGGGAATTTGTTTATAAGGGAAGACTGTGAAAGGGTCTCATATGATCGATTTATTTAAAAACCTTTCTTATAAAAAAAGAACCCCACCGCCGGCTGGTTGGACTAGTTTCCTAAGTATTCTGAACGATCTGAACGTCCCGTTATCCGTCGTGACTAACCCTCAAGCGTGAACAGTTGCATCGTCTCAAAACGGACGACTTGCCAGATCTTTGGCAGGAAGAAGAACAAGAAGAGAAAAAAGAAGAAGAAGAAAAGTTAACCTATCTCCGCGATGGATTAGTCCGTCGGAAGAGGAGAGGATAAAAAAGACTGAAAAAACCTTCTAGATGGATCCACTTTTCCCCATAAATGACTCATACTCTGTCCTTTTCTCAATAAAATCTTTATTCATCAGCGTTCACGCGTCTACGGTACATTTTTTATCACGCATTTTACAAGAAAATAATAATAAACAGGATCATCTGCAGCAATCTTTAAACGTTTGTAAAGAGCAAGTCAGGTGGGTAAAAGAGTCGCACGGGGTAGACATTCGGATACAGCGTTTGTATTTTTTCACAAAGTCAGAGACCGTCGCATCATTTTTGGATGCATCTCGGTGGTACAGAGACAGTACGCGTGGAAACGATAATCCACGGGCGCGCTGACAGAGATAATAAACGCAGTGTTGCCCGTGAGGTAATGGACAGGGGGTGTTGAAGCTGTCGATTGTGGTACAAGATCTCTGTAGAACGGTCTTCCAAAAACTGCGAGATGCTCGAAGGGTAATAATCAAAGTGTGGGGGCAGACCGTAAGAGTCGAAAAAGGTAGCCGCGCCGTTTTCTTCCAGAGTCAAAGCCAACCAGTGTTCTCCGGCATGTGGGAGGGTGTGTGTTGACGATAAAGCACGCTGGGATCTGAACGACAAAGTGAGCGAGGAAGCTGGTCCGAGGCCCACGCCGCGCAAAATACATCCCCAGCAGACGGTGCAAAAGATTTTCCAGCTGATGGTTATTCATTTATTTTTTTCTTTTAGTTAATAATAATCCACCAACACCTGTCGTTTTGAGTTGATTTCCAAAATGGAATCGTAACAGGCGTACACAATCAGAGTGGTAGTGTGGGGCAGGGGAACTCTGAATCTCATCTCCAGTCTTAGATTCCCGTTGGAAATGGGGGACAACGCGTCGTTGTCTTCTCTCCGGGTTGAGATTGAATACAAACAAAGAGTAACCGTCGTTAAATTCTCGACGATCAATGCTCACAGGTAAATCTTTGAGATGTCTCCCTGTGGCCATGAACACGTTGTAAAATTCTCTGACCGAAATCCCGTCGTTAAATCGGGGTTGGAAAGCTTTGGCGGGAATCTGTTTGCCGTCCTGACAGAGGGCCAGATATTCCACGTCGTTGTGGATAAAATTGAAGGGCGACAGCTCTCTCGACCCTGTGAAGGCTTCGTGGTTTACCATGCCCAAAACCACGTATTTGGGCATAGCCCCGAGAAAGAGATTCTCCTGATTACATACCCTGGAATTCTCTGGAATGGAGTAGGTTTTTACGTTGATGCGCGACAAGGGGTAGAGCGCGTTACCCTTCAGTAAAGCCGCTGCATGACCTAAGCGTGCACGGCCGGGAAGCGGTGACTTTTTTGACAAACAGAGAGGCCCCTAATATCTTCAAACGAAAATTGGAGTTGCGGGGCCCCATCAGGCAGAAAGAGTCGCTGGAGCGGTTCAGTTTAATTCTCCTATCCACGTTGTTCAAAAGGAGCCTCTCGCAGAAAAACAGGTCGCCGTGGAAAGGACCCATCAGGTGTACTTCTCTAGAATTGACCGTGAAGGCGGCTCTCTCATTCAGCCCTCTGTTAGGCCCGTTATTGATCACTATGGAGTCCATGGCTCCCGCCGTATCTTTTGTAAAAAGAAGACGCGCTAAATTGACTCTTGAGCGTGTCTCCTGAAAAGTTGAGCAGAGTTTCAATGATGGCTCTGTAAGGGTGTGTGGAGCTAGACTGAGAAATCAGTCGATCCCCCAGAGTCACGTCGCATTGGCTGAACATTGTATTCAGAGGATAATTCACAAGGCCCACCAGCGCATCATTCGCCAGGTCGGTACCGTCGACGTTGGTAATTTTCAGCGACGTGTAACAAAGTATCGTTGAGATCCAAATACTTTTCACCATCTCCTGGGATAAAAAACTCAATGGGGCCCCCTTCGGTGATGGCGGAGATAGGTGAAATTTCAGTGTACATCTTATCTTCGACAGACAGCTGGGTCATGGGGGCTGAAAATAAATCCAGTTCCGCTAGAGTGCATTCGGGAGATTTATGATGTAAAAGAGCCATTTTAAAGGAATATTATTTTCCCCCTAGCGTTTAAAAGATGTCAGACTTTCTGGTAGACTTCCTTCCCTTACGCTTGCTTCTACCGAGTGAGTTTGTCTTTGAACCCTCACGGGCTTTTTTAGACGAGCTGAAAACACGTTCTCCAGGCGGTCTCTTTTTCAATCTGCGCGATAACACGAAAATACCGCCTGATCCCTCTTGCTTCTTGTGATCGGTTAATTTCTCCGTTGCCTGGCTGATCACATCCGATGCGATGTGGCTAGCGGCCGATTTAAGATGAGGTTTAGCGATGGCAAAACCTCTTTTGAGCAGAGGGGACACGAAACGAAATAATTTGGAAAATATAGAACCTATACCGCGACCGTACATGACGGGTGCTCCGTAAAACCCGGGTAAGGCACCCCCGACTTGACTTTCATAATAGCCGACAAAGCGTTGAGGATCTTCTCTCCAGCGTATCTGAGCCATGGCTTTTCTCTCGAAGCAGACCGTAGCCGCAGACCGTCCGATAGATACTGAACAAGGGCCTTATCAGGCGTCGTAGTCATATAGAGACGGTGTTCAATGTCGAATGTTAGCCGGTTTAAAGTGTAGCTTGACGATGGTCTTGCCGTAAACAAAGTTTACGTGTCTGTTGCGATCCGTTTTGATCTCGATGTGGATATTTTTGATGTACTTTTTTGACACGGGTACGTAATGTACAGTATGATATCTGATGCTCACCGTACGCCTAAAATGCCCTTTGATGTTGACCACTCCCAGAAGCGGGAGTAACTATCGCCCACCGTTTGATACTGAACGAGGTCTGTGTAAGCGTACAAGCTATTGACCCCCGCGCCGAGATCGGCGGGGTAGGTGGCGGACGGCTGGGTCCGAGAGTCCACCATTCGTCCGGTTTTAGGCCTAGCATGTAACCCAAGCGAGTGGGGACGAGGATTCTGTACCCGCCGTCTCCTTTGAAGTCAAAGCGTTTGGTCACATTGTTGAAAGAAATGTCGGGCGCCGGGGATGTGCTTTTTAATGGCGGGACTATATGATCCAGGAGTTCTTTTGGACTGTCATAATATCCTCCCCTACCAAATATCACGTTTGTCACCGACCCTACTCTGTCAGGCGGTTCACCTTCTTTCAGTTTTGACAATACAAAATAAGACCCGACCGGAGATAAGTTATACCAGGTGTGGGGTAAACGATTTCACAGAGACCTACGACCCAGTCTCCGCTCAGTTCGATGGGTTTAGCCAGATCCGTCGTGTAACTAGAACTGGTGTTATTTTTAAACATTTCCAGACTGGCGTTGGAAGGCAGGGTGACGTAAAACCCGTCTTGGTTGAAGAGTCCATACTGAGCGCGGAAAGTGACTAGAGGAACGAATAATGAAAGCATGGTCGCGAGGCACACAGATTTAAATGTCTTTCAGATCTGAGGCTTTGACCCAACTGTTGAATTTCTCAGGCCAGTTTTTCCAACGTACTAAAACCTGTTTTACACCCCTGACGGATACGCCTTTTCAAAATTTCTTCCACTCTGTACGTTCTGTCTTTAGCCATTTTACTTTCTGCAACTCTGCTTCGTAGAAACGATCCCTGGATAGGTTCACCATCATAATCTTTGAGCCTGTATACCGGAGGGGTACGAGGTAGGCGGTCTGACACCGTAAACACTTTGTCTGTGAAACTTTGTTCGTATTTTTATCAAACACCCCTCGTAGTTTGGATATTCTGACCAGTTCCCCTTCTTAAACTTCATCTTTGGCGCCTCTCTGTGTCGAGAGGGAAGCGTGCCGTACAAATTTTGAAACACTTGAGAGGCGTTCTCCGAGGTCACCTGCGAGGAGTCATTTTAATACTGCTGTGGAAGCTGTTGTTGTAGCTGTCGACCAAATGTTGTAAAGCGCCGAGGTATCGATGAGTATTGTTGGCCGTAAAATATCTCCACATTCTAGTTTTCAGCGCACGGTTAAATCTTTCAATCACCGAGGCCTTCAGGTCACTGGCTGTAGCAAAATGTACTATACCGTACTTCTTCATCAGGGCTTCAAACTTTTGGTTGAAAAATTCTTTACCAGCGTCTGTTTGCAGCTTTTCCGGCGTCCTGCTGTCTTGGAAAATAGATTCAAAGGCCGACGTTACTGCATCGGCCCGTTTTTTTCTTTAACGCCCGGACATAGGCCTTTTGGAAAATACATCGATGACCGTTAATAAATACTTGTACCCGTCGTTATGTTCGGACAGAGCCTGCATGTCACAAAGATCAGCCTGAAATTGGTTTAAAGGCCGGGGACAAACACTCGGTTTCTGGGAAAATGTATTCTGGAGGGTTTGTGCAGAGTGTAAGCGTCTTGCTCGGATAAAAACTCTCTGACGTTTTCGGCCTTGACTTTCTCTCCGTTTCATCTTGCACGGCTCTCTGGAGTCGATCTACTCCTCAAAGCTGCCCGGATGAGCAGGGTTGTAATACACTCTTTTCATCACCACGCTCTCACCCATCCCTCCCTTCTTCAGTAGTTTCTAACGCTGAAATGAAGCAACAATGAGACTAGAGTGCTTTTTATTGTTTTCTTTTTTTATTTATTTTTAGGCGCATACATGTTTCAACAACACCAAAAATAGCTAAATACAATGTTTAAAGAACATAACATAATACAATGTATGAAGAACATAGCTAAATACAATGTTTGAGCAAAATAGCTAAATACAATGTTTAAAGAACATAACATAATACAATGTATGAAGAACATAGCTAAATACAATGTTTGAGCAAAATAGCTAAATACAATGTTTGAAGAAAATAGGTAAAATACAATGTTTGAAGAAAACGGCTATATACAATGTTTGAAGAAAAATATCAAAAAGCATGCGCATCTAACTTTTTAAAATTTTTAAAGCCAAGCTTAGCACGGAGGGATCCGAGAGAGAGTGTAAACGATGTAGTGTAATTTCACCAGTTCAGCGGTGATAGACAGAGGCAAGTTGTTTTGCAGACAGTAACTGGCAGCATCCACAAACAAAGCATACAGACTGAACACATGACGGGACTGATACGAAAAAAGAGTCTCTAGTCCATTCTTTCACAATTTTTCCAAGGTCTCTGACAAACTACCTGGGTTGATGCACACAGCATCGTGTACAAACGTCTGCCAAGGGGTGTCGACAGAGCAGGAACGAACTTTGTCCAGAATGTTTTCCATTAAATGCGATTTCAGCTACTGTAGAGTCTCTCAGCCTTGAGATTTTGTTTTGAATAACTTGATCCAAAAGATGAATTAACTGAGAAATGGCAGATAGGTCTTCCACAGCCCTCACACATTTTGCCCACTGATGACCCATTTTGTTATTTTCACAAAGGACTTACTTATCGTTCCAGCACTCGCTGACTGCTCGTGAGTTGTCCGATTTTCACCACATCCTCTCCGATCAAGTCATCATACATCTCGCTGATGCTCTCGCCGATTTTCCTGACCGATTTCAGTTCGTGTAAAAGGTCAGTAGACGTTGAATGGAAGGAATCAATCTGGGAGTACAAAGTCGCCTCATCAGCCCGTAGTAGTTGGTCTGGTAAAAACCTTCTTCAAGTACTTCCAGACACATGTGTTGGGTCTGGCTAGGATGGTTGACCAGACAGCCGTAGCAGTTGTCACGGAGGAACTTGTGAACAGTCAGGTTGAGCAGATGGTACAAGCCGGATTTTACAGCCTCGATGAGCGCCGATGAGACCCAGCCGTCGACTTCATCGACTTCTCCACCAACTGCGTTTTCTGATAAAGTTGAAGGAGGCTGGGAGGCAGGGATCGGGGAGTCCTCCGCGTCTGAGGCGACGGAGCTAGGGGACTGCTCGGCGTCCTCCGCGTCTGAGGCGACGGAGCTAGGGGAATGCTCGGCGTCCTCCGCATCTGAGGCGACGGAGCTAGGGGACTGCTCGGCGTCCTCCACGTCTGAGGCAATCTCTGCATCTGAGATACTGAGGCGGGTGATGAAGGTGGTGGTGAGGGCTGCTGTGGAGACATACCCTGAGTAGCGGAGGCTGGGGATGGAGGCGGTGAGGGTGGCGGTGTAGCCGGAACCTGGGCCTCTTCCATGTCTGAGGACTGTAGTGCGGCGTGAAGCTTGGCGACCTCGATGCTGCCGAACCGCCGCAAGTGGAGCAGACCGCTGTGCATGGAGCCCCCTTTTGAACAGCAAGCCTCGTCGTGTTCCATCTCGTCACCGAACATATCTTTTCTTCACTTTCCAAGTCTCTTTTATAGTGCTTTGAGGCGTGGTCTAGGAGGATGCTGCAGAGGGGGGGGTGGGTGGAAGAGTCTAGAAGGTCAAGGCTTTTTTCACCACTAAAGCCTCCCTCCAGTTGCGACAGTTACGGAAAAGAGTAGTGATATTTCCTTCCGCTTCGCTCATCGTTTCATGCCAGACACGAAACGGCAGGGCTAATAACGTACGGAATACGCCGCAGTCTGAATTGAAATACTCCAAGACAAGGAACTCCTTACTGCCCGGATCCTCGGACGTCCGCAGGCTGACCCGGAGGAACCATCGACCGCAGACCGTAGTTTTGGACAGCCATACGGCGCTGAAAGTGATCTTTTTTTGTGCCAGCTCCGCATCGGTGGGGAGAGGCTGCAAGCTCCCACAGCTGGCTGGTGTTGGGCAATCACACACGATGACCTCTAACGGCTCGGGGACCTTTGCAACACGTCGATACATTAGCAAGTGTTTCAGCACACCCCAATCGACAGAAGTCAGCGTAGCTATGGTGGACAGAGTTCCCAAGGCTTCATCCTGACCCCGCTGATACAGCCACAGCTCCCCTGTTTCGTACTTGAACGCATAACCCCACCATCCACACAGTCCGTAGGGCTGTAAAGACCATTCTTCTTTCAGAGCCACGGAGGATGGCGTCTGCAGTCGTCGCAGATACACCGTTGTTCTCTTGGGGGTATTCGGCCTCGAGGGCGACTCTTCGTAGACATTGATGGGCGTCTCGCTAATCAGCGATCTGGTTAGATCGGGCGTCTTTTGCTGAGGCTCACTGACGACGTCTTCCATCATGGTTTCTTCGTTGTCTGTCTTGCGGGGCTCCTGTCTGGTCTTTTTTTGTCATAAAAACTCACAGTCTTCTTCATTTCCCTTGGCTCAGAGAAAACCGCTTTGCGATCGTTGTCACACCTCATTTTTCCCAACATGATGACTGCTATACTGCGCTTTTTGCAACTTTGTGTTTTTCAGAACCTTTATATTCGTTTTCAGCTACTATATCTCCTATGGAAAATGGCTGGAGGAGGGAGGGATGATGAGGGGTTTTCCCAGGGGCGTGGACCAAGGGAGGGTGTGTGATGTCATACTAGGGAGGGGTCACGTGGGTCCTGTGGCGGGAAGGGAGGGGGGTCAACTGGCGGTCAACTTGGGGGGGTCGGGGGGTCATAAATTATCTTGACAGAAGGGTGTACTCTATTCTCTCTACTGCTGCTTCATTACATTCAACCCTTGACTCTGTTGCCCGTCTGAAAAAGAAGGTCATTAATCAGAGGAAGCTAGCTCCATGGTATGATTGACAAATACGTCCTTTAAAGCAGATATCACGAAAGCTGGAAAAGAAGTGGTTATCCACTAATTTAGAGGAATTCCGCCTAGCCTGGAAAGACAGCTTAATAATGTATAAAAAAGCCCTTTGTAAGGCAAGAACTGCCTATTATTCATCATTGATAGAGGAAAACAAGAACAACCTTAGGTTTCTTTTCAGCACTGTAGCCAGGCTGACAAAGAGTTATAGCTCTGTTGAACCATGCATTCCTCTAGCTCTCACTAGTGATGACATTATGAGCTTCTTTGGCAACAAAATAGTAGATATTAGAGATAGAATCCATCTCATCCTGCCTCCATCTGTTAATGATGTAGGTGTGTCAAGAACAGCAACTTTACAAATGTATGCCAGTCCTGATTTGTCGTCAGACTGTTTCTCTCCCATAGACCTCGCTGAGTTGAATTCAGTAGTTTCTAAATCTAATCCATCAACATGTCTTTTGGATCCTATCCCAATCAGAAAGGTTTCATTTATCAAACCTTTACTTAAAAAGCCTTTTCTGGACTGGCATTTTGGCAAACTATAGACCTATATCCAATCTCCCCTTCACTTGTAAAACTCAATTCAATTCAATTTTATTTATATAGCACCTTCCACAATCAAAATTGTCTCAAAGCGCTTTACAGAGACCCAGAGCCTGACCCCAGAGCAAGCACTTAAGGCGACAGTGGCAAGGAAAACTCCTTTTATTCTTGAAAAGGCATTTGCAACTCTGTGACCATCTACATAGGAACGGTTTGTTTGAAGTTTCTCAGTCAGGATTTAGAGTTCATCATAGGACAGAAACAGCACTGGTGAAAGTTACCAACGACTTTCTCATAGAATCAGACAATGGACTTGTCTCTGTACTTGTCCTATTAAATCTTAGTGCTGCATTTGACACTATTGAGCATAGTATCCTATTGGAAAGATTGGAACATGTTATTGGGATTAAAGGAACAGCACTAGGCTGGTTTAAATCATATCTATCAGATAGATACCAGTTTGTTCATGTTAATGATGATTCCTCCATTTATACCAGAATTAGTCATGGAGTTCCACAGGGTTCTGTGCTTGGACCGATATTGTTCACCTTATACATGCTTCCCCTAGGCAATATTATCAGGAAGCATGGAATAAATTTCCATTGCTATGCAGATGATACCCAGCTATATTTATCTATGAAGCCAGACGAAACAGATCAGTTAGCCATACTTCAGGCATGTCTTAAAGACATAAAGGCCTGGATGACCTGTAACTTTCTTCTTCTGAATTCAGACAAAACTGAGGTTATTTTGTTTGGTCCCAAACACCTCAGAAACAGTTTATCTAATCATATAGTTACTCTGGATGGCATTAATTTAGCCTCCAGTACGACTGTGAGGAACCTTGGAGTTATTTTTGATCAGGATCTGTCCTTTAACTCACATATAAAACAAGTCTCTAGGACTGCCTTCTTTCACCTGCGCAATATCAGTAAGATTAGGAACATTCTGTCGCAGAGTGATGCTGAAAAATTAGTCCATGCTTTTGTTACTTCTAGGCTGGACTACTGTAATTCCCTATTATCAGGATGTCCAGTTAACTCTCTAAAAAGCATCCAGCTGATCCAAAATGCTGCAGCAAGAGTACTGACTGGAATTAGCAAGAGAGATCATATTACTCCTGTACTAATTTCTCTTCATTGGCTTCCTGTAAAATTCAGAATTGATTTTAAAATCCTTCTCCTTACATATAAGGCCCTCAATGGCCAGGCTCCTTCATATCTCAAAGAGCTGATAGTACCATATCATCCTAACAGATTGCTTCGTTCCCAGAATGCAGGTTTGCTTATGGTTCCCAAAATCTCTAAAAGTAGAATGGGAGGCCGAGCCTTTAGCTATCAGGCCCCTCTCCTATGGAACCAACTGCCAGTTTGGGTTCGGGAAGCAGACACCTCTCTAATTTTAAAACTTAGCTTAAAACCTTCTTGTTTGATAAAGCTTATAATTAGTTGTAGTTACAGTCCTAGTTATTTATTAAACTTATAGTTAGTCACAATTATCTCTATAGACACTGTTACAGTTAAGGATATAGCCCTTAGTAGGGCTGGCTCAGGCAACTGAATCATCCCCTAGTTATGCTGCTATAGGCCTAGGCTGCTGGGGGACATCCCATGATTTACTGCGCACTTCTTCTTCTTTCTCTTTCTCTCCTCAGACCCACTCTCAAATTTATTAGCCTTTATTACATGTCATTAACTCTGTGTCCTCTCTGTCCCGTAGTCCTGTGTTTGTTTCTCTCTGGTCTCTCTTTCTCTGTACCTTTCTGCAGGTACCTCTGGCTCCGGAGCTGCATGTCCTATGGTCCTGGCTCCACCCACCTGCTGCTGTTTATTGTTTACAATGATCTATTTCTAACATGTTTAATGTTCCATTCTGCTACAGATAAATATTTGATTAATATTCTTTGCAAACTGTAATGTAAATAATTACCAGTCATGACAGCTTTTTGCCTCCGTGCTCTGTTTCATAATTCTAATCTGCTGAGCACACATTATCAAATAACTGTTCACTAACTGTAATGTAAATACTGACCCACATTGTCTGTATTATGCTTCATGTCTTTCTCCCCTTCTCCTCCATTCCTAGCTGTCCTATCTTCCTCCTTTTCCTCCTTTCACCCAGCCCGGCCATCGGCAGGAGGGTCCCCCATATGAGCCAGGTTCTGCTCAAGGTTTCTTCCTGTTAAAGGGGAGTTTTTCCTTGCCACTGTCGCCTTAAGTGCTTGCTCTGGGGTCAGGCTCTGGGTCTCTGTAAAGCGCTTTGAGACAATTTTGATTGTGTAAGGCGCTATATAAATAAAATTGAATTGAAATTGAATTGAATTGAGTTGAAGCTATTTTTGGCTTGGAAATGGATTCTGTCTCCTAGAAGAATGCACACATGGGTTAGGGCACATTGCACAAAACTTGACACCACAGTTTCTACACAAAACCACCGGAGAGAGCCTCTGAAAAAAGACAAGAAAAAAACACAAGGGGGGTGGGGGCTGGGATTTAGCATGCAGAAAGCCAAGGAGGGTGATCAGCGATGGTGGTAGCTGGGAGGACTGGGGTCCTCAGCGCTCTGGGACAGTTTTTGGTCATTAACTCCAGTCCTCATCATGCATAGCATTAATTCATTTTCATAATTTTAACCCTTTAAATGCCAGTTTATTTACATATTTCTGCTATTTCTTTACAATAAAAATGAATTATTTCCTATTTGATGAATGCAAAGTATATTTTTTTTGTGCAGGGATTATCAGTCAGGGGTCTGACAAAGATTAGCAACAACACTGATTTTGATCAATTATTACTTTTTGTGCTGCTACAAAAAATACAAAAAAATCATATTCGTCCTCTTAAAGCCCTTTTAGGTCACTGGATCATATCTAAAATTTGAAATATAAAAAACGGGTACCATAAATAAATAGCCTTCATAAAAATATAAAACATGACATCTGGATGTCATATTTTGAACTCTGAAATTTATTTCAAACATGTAATTAAAAGAATAGTTGATAAAAACAGACATAATAACAAATGAACGTGATAAAAGTGCTGGTAATTATGAACACGATACTTATCAATACAAAAGTCAGATGGGCTACTAAATAGGAATAATAATAATAATAATAATAACAATAATCATAAAATATTTTGTCTTTTTCTGCCCCAGGGCGCGACGGCAAGTGTCTGCCCCGCTCTGGGCCTCTAATGCCAGCATAACACTCCAGCCTTCCCCCTGGAAGCTCCGATACAGTAATATTCAGGGCTGGACTGGGACAAAAAAGCGGCCCTGGCATTTTTGGCTTAGACTGGCTCCTCATAATTAGTGGTGCACAACAGACTAATTTATGTATGTGTTGCCCGAAGCAATGTATTTTACTACTGTTACGTCTTGGCCTAGGAGAAACCATGGTGCAACATTTAAAGGAAAAATCCCATCCACCAGCAAACTCGCAGTAACTACACATTCAATGGTTTATTTTAAATGCATCTTGCACACAAGTTCAGGAGCACGTTGGCTGACAGTCCACCAGGAAGTGGAGAGAGGAGAGCCCCCAGTAAATGACAGCTTCAAATATTTGGAATAGATTTCAGAAATATTATAACACTCTCTCTTCTCTCTCCTCAACTGCTACCTCAACAGCCTGGCTTGACTAGACAGGAAGAGAGGGACAGATTATTACAATTTATTAAGTGATAAATAAAAAACCTAAAAAAACAAATTAAAAATAAAAATATTTGGAACTACCTGGAAAAACTGTGCAACTATCTAAACCATCAAAACATTTAGTATCTTTAGGTTACATTTTCATTTTTTGATAATCAGAAAAATCTCATACTAACTGCAGTGATACTGTAGAAAAAAACTCGCACGAAAAACACAATTTAAGGCAACTGCTGCGACAGGAACTAACATTATTCATTGCTCACCATTCTCATGTAATTCTACACGTAGGTCACCTGTTTGGGCTTCAAAACGGTGAATTTCGCCAAAAGGTGAGCGATTTTCAGGCCTGTCCATCACCTAAAAGTCCCGGTATTATCCTAACATTACTACCTGCTTACCTGCTGTGCCTGTGCTACACTTCCCTGGTCACTCTGTCCCTCGGGTTCCCTGTCAACAGTCTCTGGCTGCTCCTCTCCCTGTTCACCTTCAACCTGGGCTGCAGAGGACGTGGAGGCTACAGCAGCCCCTCCAGAGAATATGTCTGTTATTTTAGCACATTTTTGCAGCGTCTAAAGCGAGATTTTTTAATCTTTTAGCCTGCAACTTCTCCGCACCTCCTTTCTTCCGCTTCTCCATGTTTCCACGCTCAACACTATGAAACTGGTGGGGATCAGTGCAGTGTATTTGATGAATGCAAAGTATATTTTTTTTGTGCAGGGATTATCAGTCAGGGGTATGTCAAAAATTAGCAACAACACTGATTTTGATCAATTATTACTTTTTGTGCTATTATATATAAGATAAGCAGAAACAAATGGACTCTCTCTCTTGGAAGACTACACACATGGGTTAGGACACATTGCACAAAACCACAGTTTCTATACAAAATCAGCGAAGAGAGCCTCTGAAAAAAGACAAGAAAAAAACACAAGAGGGAGGGGAGGCTGGGATTTAGCACGTGGCAAGCAAAGGGAGGCGTACCGCGACAGTGGTAGCTGGGACGACTAGGGTCCTCAAATGCTCCCTGGGACAGGCCTGTTCTGACTCTTGTTTCTCTTCATAACGCACAAGTCTTTCGCCTTTTACTAAAGACTTCCGTGGAGAGGAACACCAAGTGTTCAGTATAAGACACAAGTGGACTCAGTGATAGGTAAATGTAAGAAGGCTGAAACTTTAAAGCACAATAATAAGTAGATGATTGTAGAAGTGGAAACAGTGTGTGCTGGTTAGTTTGCATTGGACTGGGAGATTATTTCTCCTGAGTCTTAAACTGTGCTTCTTTGTTTTTGGGCCAAATCTTGAGAGATGATGAAAGTGATTCACACATTGGAAATAAGAAGATTTTACCAACACATCAAACTGTTTCCTGTTCACAGCATTTAAAACAGTTTGTCTGTGAGAAGCAATGAATATTGTGTTTTCTATATGGAGCTAAATGTAGAAACATTTCACCCACTGCTGATTGTCTATGGAAATGAAGTGAGATGTGTTTGTGCTGTGTATAAATTTCACACCCTGTTGAAGCTGGTGGAGAAGAGCTGCATCTCTCTGTGTCTTATCTGGATTCTACTCTTGACTTTTCACTGAGGTGATGCTTCTCCTCTCTCCATCTGTAATTCAAACTCAGGTAATGAGCTCACAGCCTCATCTTCACATGGACAAAAGTTTGTCTTTAGGTTATTGTTTAGTGATGCAGTGAGGTTTGGACTCTGTATTTAATATGGATTATATGTGACTTACTATGAAAACAAAACTCTTCCCAAGATCAGTGTCTTCTTAACAGGCCTGAGTCTGACAGCTGAACAATGAGGTCTATGGGAAACCCTATGGGAGAAAACCCACAAAAAAAAGGAAAAGAAAAAGGAGAAAAAGAAAACTTCACAAAGCAAGGACCAAATCTCAATCCTCTAACCTTACTCCTGTGAGAAATAATGCTCCATCTTTAAGGAATTGGAGGCCTGCCTCAATGCCAAAGTTGGAACACACACAACTGACCTACGTGTAAGGCCCCTTGAGTGATTAGATCATTTTGTGTAAATAGGTTGAAAAAGAAATGAAATAAATATTAATGGTTAAAGTGACAAATAGCAAAACTTCATCTAAATTAGACAGGAAGGGTAACAGACATCTATCCATGGTAGTAAATTCAAACAGGGCCTAAAATTCTGCTTAGACATGAACCAAGTTTATGTATCGAGTTCATTTACCTATACTGTCGCTACTGACTTCCTTCACTGACACTTGCAGTCAGTTTGAATATCTTTATTGAAACCTGTAGCCTGATTTCTTGCTGTTCTCTGGTTCTTTGTTAATAATTGAACAGGTTCCAGTGTTCTAACAAGTGCAGCCAATTGATTTTTACTCTTCAGATTCTCCTCTTTTTTTCCCTCATTTCCAGTTTAGTGTTCAGAGAAATAGCTAATGTTTTCAGTTATTTTGATCACAGAGAGTCAAAACAACTGTCAGTTACTATCTGAGGTTCATACGCTGCTATTTAATACAGGATACATATATTCAAAAACAGATACATGGAGGGAAGGTGAAATCACTTTTCGGGAATATTATACAGATAAGTCCATTTTGTCTTCCATTTCCTCTCTACATTATAGATTTTTCATGGGCCATTGAACCTCTGTAATAGCCAACAGTGGAGGGTTCACAACTACTGAGATGACATGAAATTTTTGTTCAGACTTCTATGATCTTCGGGTGATGACTCCCAGTGACTTTGGTGATCCACAGGCTTTTCCTCCAGTGCCACCATGAGGCTGATGTTTGTGTTTGTGAGTGAAATGTTGTGTCAACTAATGGATGGATTGATTCATTTGATCCAGATGTTCTCAGTGAATTTACTGATCCCTTGAGACACTTGGTGCCACCAGCAGCATCTCCACATCTACTGCCACATACAGAAAAAATTCCAAATAAGTTACAATGATTGGTAATAACTTCAAAATTTTCAATGTATATATCACCATGAATGCATAAAACTTTCATTTTGGTTTTGGGAACATATTGTTTGGGATGTAGTGAACTTGACTAGGGGCAAAAGAGACAAGGAGGCGTGGCTTCCAAAACCACAGTGCAAGCTTTCCAAACAAATATGCCAGCTTCCTTATACTAAACTGGGAAGGTGAGTGGCCTGGAAATATGACATCTAAAATCAATATATCTCCTCGTTCTAACAAATAGTGTTTTCCATTGTGGAGGTGTACTCACATTAAGCCATGCTGTGAACAGCCACTATCACTAAAGCTGTGCTGGAACAGGACAAGTGTTTCTTCCACTTTACTGCACAGCAAACTGATTTGTTCATCTGAACCACTAATAAAGTGATGCTAACTCACATTTCACTTTCTTACAAAATTTTCCTAGTTTCAAAGAAACAGCAAAAAGTTTGCCTTGCATTAGTAATAACATAACAGCTGTGATGTGGCTGAAAATGATCAATAAACAGTGAAATAAGGCTGATATCTGAAAGTCTGTTCCAAACTGGAACAGAGGAGTGAAAGTAAACCCCAGATCACAGAGGTTCAGGTAGAAGCTGCAAAAGTCTTGAGAGCTGAAAACAGAGAGAATTAAGAATAGAGCTTTCTCTCTAGTCTACAGCATAGACACACAGGAGTGTAGCGACTGCAGACACAGCTAAAGGGAGGAGAATGTCATAGGTTGGCAATGGTCAAGCAGGACCAGGACACAGTGCAATTTGGCACAGCTACCCTGCTAACTCCTGTGAGGCTGTAATGGAAATGCATGCCATCACAGCTTATGTTCTAATGGAAAAAGCCCATAATATGCTACTTTTCAGGGCACCTCTGTAAAAACCTTAAGCTTCTGAACATCTACCACAACATCCCTAATTCAGTTTCCACTGGAAACATTGATGCCTCTGCCTCCACCTGATTTCCTGTCATCTATCTACTGTCCATAATAAAGGCATAAAAAACCCAAATCACTTAAAGATATACTCACATTCCCATTTCCACATTCAAAGCACTGGTGTTTGATCTAATTCTTCCTGCTGTCCATACTGGCTGCCAGGAGATCCTTTCTTTAAACAATTTCTGTGGAAACGATAGGCCACAAAATCCACACTCCTATTTCTGTGTATATAGTTATTCCAAAATTCATCAGCATTGTTAAACAACATCAGGTGAGTATCTTCAAATGTCTTTTAGTGCAGAATTTACTCTCTGTGTTTCCATCTCTCCACCACAGCTTTGCAAGGAAACATTAGGTGTAGAAACACAAAGAGGGAATTTTGGACTAAAAATACCTTGAAGATAGAAACTTGATCTACTCAGACTGTTGAAGCCTCATGTTTGCTTCTTTTCAACTCTGGAAGTCAACTTTTCCACAGGACAGGGACTGTGGATTTTATGCTCCATCATTTCCATTAGAATTTCTTTAGAAAGGATCTTGTTGCAGACAGTACAGACTTCCTAGAAATCCTTTCCTTTAACACAAACTACAGTGCATCACACCAAAACAAAGTTAAGAAGTTGAGCAACCATGAGAATATCTCACAGTTATGATCAGCATTAAAAAAAACATGTACTGACTGAAAACCTTGGAGGTGATCTGGACTTTCCTGTAGTTTCCTCTTGTCCTTGTAACAGCAGTAGCTCCTCCCTTCCTTGTCAATAATTGTGCAGAAATATCTGAGTGGTTCTTTCTTCCTAAATCATGAGCAAGTCCTGTCCAGTCCAACTGTTTCTGCTCCTGGTTGACTTCTGAACTTGTCTCTGACTGTGTGTACACTTACTGCAGCCTGTGACATCAGACTGTAGAATGTTGATACATCAAAGGCATCAAAGAACAAACTCTCTCTCTCTCTCTCTCTCACACACACACACACACACACACACACACACACACACACACACACACACACACACACACACACACACACACACTCTCTCCAAATTCAAACCTGCTCCAGTCAAACCTTTTAGCCTGAAGGTTTGTCAGTAAAATATGAGCATCCAGTTCCTACTACCAGTCCTACCAGTCTGCTAACACAGAGCTTCATCTGTCAGCTACAACACAAGGTCAACACTGCTGGGTTCTGTTGTCAGGGAACTATGAAAGCTTTGAACCTAATTACTCAAAATCACATCAACATTTTATTTATAGAACTTGCATCTCCCACACTGACACTGAGACCCAAGCAGAGCTGCTGGTTCTTCCTATTAAGATTCTCCTCCATGTTTGTGTGGAACAACAGAGGAAATGTATCTGCAAAGAAAGTCTGTGTCCTACCATTATCATCTGAGCAGCAGCCCTCTGGATACACTTCTCTCATCATTGTAGAAACAAAGAATAACAAACCCACTAAATGCTGCTGAAGATAGTCGAGGATCTTTGGCTGAATCTGTTTCCTTGTTCTTTTTTACTTCTGAAGGTCATTGGCAGCACTTAACTGAAAGAAAACAAAAGAAATCGAATGTTTTACTATTTCAACAGCAACACGGCGTCTTCATCTCCTGCACTGAAACAATTGAATCAGTTATTTGCATCAGACTCTGTAAACTTTCTGCTCCAGTTTCAAATTTCCACATCAATCACACAACAGACATGATGACCTTGACAGCAGCTCATCCATCCACAGTCTCCAGTGCAAATTAGTGTGGTATAAATGTTTAAGTCTTTAGAGGAAAACTGGTCCATACAATATCTAATCAGCTTGTAGTCTACAGCCATGCAGCTGTTTCTAACTCAGCCTCAACATGCTGGAAAATGATGCTGATTTTCAACAGCACAAAAACCTGAGAGGGAGAATAAACTCTCACATCCTGATCTTCATCTTTGAGTCTGGAAGACTTTATAATGGATGAGAACACATTTTATTTTCAATAATGTTAATAAAACGACAGCTAGAGTTGTCAGTTGAATGTCAGTGATCTGAACTCGAGTCGAGTTATCACAGACAATTTTAGCCCAGTGCACAGAGAAAATGACAGGCCGTGTATTCATTTCACAGTTCAGACTCCACAGACATCAGACACAGACAGAGCCATTAGACTGATGGAGGCATTTCATCACAAAGTATTAGAGCCATACAGAACATTTGTGTACTGTGTCTGCAGTTATTACAGCTGTGTATCAGTCACCCACACCTGAAACACACTGAAGACTTTAAACTGAATTTCTTAAACCTTTCTGAGGCTGAACTCAATCATGCCAAAGAACTGACTCATCAACTGATCAATAGAGGAACATTGCATTACATTACATTTCAAAACAGTAACACAACAGTGTGTTTTCACTGGAGAGTGGATTCTCCTGAACTGAGTACTGAAGACTGAGTCACTGAGGGTCACAGGCAGAGAGAGAGTCAGTTTTATAACATGGGATCAGACATAGACTCAGACTCAACATGGATGAATCTGCTTCACCACACACACACTTCAAGAAAATAATATACAATATACAGCAGCTTTAAAACAACAGCAATAAAGTATGGCAACAAATCTGAATCTTCTCTTTTGCCTTAATAAGACAACAATTCAAAATGTTTTCTATAGCACAGAAATTGCATATGTATGAATACAAACTGTACCAGGCCTGCAGAACAAATGGCAGCCAAACCTTCAGGGAATCAGCATGAGCACCAAACTGAGAAATGAATTCAAATGCACAGTGTCCATGAAACCAAAACTGAGCAAATACTTTCTTCAAACCCTTTCTCTACAGCAGTGTCTTCTGTAACTCCAGCTGTGGACATATGTGTCCCTGGCTTGTCCTGATGGAGGAGAAGTTCACTGTACAATGAACAGACACAGAGAAAATGATTTCATGTGATCTGTGTATGTTGAAGTTCATTATGGAACTAATGTACTGAAAAGAGAAAAGCACACAGACTTTTTTGTTTTACAGCAGGTTTCATATGATGCAGATTATATTAGACTATAAAATAAGAGAAAAGCATCCAGAGAAAAAGCAGCATGGTTCCTGAACATGTTTAGAGAATTTCTCATCAAACTGAAAAGTTGGCAGTTTTCCAAGGTGAGAGCCCAGTGGAGGATCAAACTAAAGCAGAAGAATCTTTGGTAACAAGGTCTTTAACATGGCCTTAGTGCTGCAGTCTGTCTGTACATAACAAAAGCTGAAGCACACTTTCTACATCACTCTATGTCTTTAACATTACATTTCATTGTATCTCTAAGTAGACGGCCTGATTGTGGCTCAGTGGCAAAACTGTTACAACTGCCCTCATCAAGAACCCCTCAGCCATAACACCAATACAAACCAAAATGTCTCCAGTGATAAGAAGCAATAAAAACCAAACACGATTTACAGGCAAAAACCATTTGAGCCCCTTTGTCCATCTTCTCAGTTGAAAATGGTTTATAATCCTGAAGCAATGAGAGAACTTCACTGACTAATTACAAACAGCTTTTTCTCCATGATGAACTATTGTGTTTGTGCAGCCTGCACAGGAAGGAGTGACAGTAAAATCCATCCAAGTGTTGGATCATATCACAGACAGACTGAGCAACATCACCACATCTACATTCACACTATTTGTATCTTAAAAATCTCTGATTGATGTTCCTGAGAGAGAGAGAGAGGCTGTGGGTTATGAGACCTGAATTTAACATTAGAATCAAATGGACTGTGGTTATTTGATAATTGGCTCGAAACAATGAAAGCTCAGGTCCCTACACAATGTGAATACAGCTTCAATAACTGAGGTTTATGGATCCCCAGCTTCCTGTAAAGTGACTGATAGAAAATCAGAATCATTGATCCTTCCCTGCTTGTTGCTGAAACAGTAACATATTAAAGCCCTCAGGCCTCTGGGAACTGAAACTGAATCATGAACAATAGTGTTTCTTTGTCAGTCAGTGTTTGTTTGTATTTGAGCTGTTTCATATCCTCCCATTTCTCCTCCCTCTATAGTTAATATGGACGACCTCTGTGTCCCACAATGCCTCCCACCAACCTCAGTCACTCTATTAGGGAGCAGCTATGAAGCTGACAGCTTTATTGTGGCTCGTCTGCAGGAGCAGAGAGCACAGGCTCAGGTCAGAGTCAAAGATAAAAGATGAGTGAGCACAGACGTCCATCTTTAAGATGAAGAGCATCTTAACACCTGAGACTGATTTCATCCAATTTACTGTATTGTCTTTCAGTGCTGCCTAGATTTTAACTGTCTCTGGATGTTGTGTTTCAGAAGCTCAGAGTTACACATACAAAGCACTGCTGGTTGATCTTCAACATAAATGATAAAAAAGACTTGGAGGACGCCTGTTTCAACTATATAAGTCAGACTGCTGAAGCATCATGTTTAGCATAAATAAACTGAACATGTACTGAAACCTTTGGGCTGAAGTTCTTGAGTGATTAGACATCATGTCAATTTAACAAGCACACCCCACTGAACTGAAACACTGACATCAACTGACTTACTGAAAACCTTGGAGGTGATCTGGACTTTCCTGTAGTTTCCTCTTGTCCTTGTAACAGCAGTAGCTCCTCCCTTCCTTGTCAATAATTGTGCAGAAATATCTGAGTGCTTCTTTCTTCCTAAATCATGAGCAAGTCCTGTCCAGTCCAACTGTTTCTGTTCCTGTTTGACTTCTGAACTTGTCTCTGGCTGTGTCCACTTACTGCAGCCTGTGACATCAGGCTGTAGAATGTTGATACATCAAAGGCATCAAAGGACAAACACACACACACATACACTTGTCTTACTATAGTTGTGAGGACACATGTTGCCATAATGCATTCCCTTGCCCCTTAACCTAACCTAACCTAACCTTAACCATTATAACTGAAAGCCTAACACTAACCAAAAAACATAACCCATACTAATAATATTCAATCTTATCAAAATACCAAATGAATTACAACAATAAGCACTCAGCACCATTCAGCTGGGTTGGTGAATTCAGCACCAAGGACAGCGGCAGCTGAACTGTACACAACTACATGTACTAACACACAGCAAATTTTAAAGTTAAAATCTGGAGTCAGGCAAAAAAGTGTGAAAGAGTTACATTTTGGAGTTTATTTTATAACCCTGACTACAGTTTGTGTTAAGGTGTACACCCAGGCCGAGTTGAATTTTGGAGTTTATTCCCTGGTGTTCAGGATCTGGTTTTAACTCTGTCCCTGGAGTTCATGAAGCATTTCATCATCGCGGCATGAGCAGCACAAGGAACGTCGTCACAAGGCTGGTAAGAGCATGATTTTTTTTTTTCAAAAGTACTTTAAATGCGTGATATTTTGTCATTGTTCTCACTTTATCTACTTACATAGTACCGCTAATGACTGCGAACTTGATGTTGAACGTAACCCCATTGCTTTTACTCCATTATTTAGAGCAAGTAGCTCCCGCAGCATTAGTTAGCTAACTGTCCTTAGCTGCCATTGTGGAGCTGTTAGCTTTCACTCAAACGTTAATGTCGGCCATACTGTCTGTGGCGTGTGATGTGTCTGTATGACGGTAATGACAAACTGTTTGATAAGCTTCACAAATGAATGCCGACGCGCATCTTGAAGGTAATCAATACTGTTTTGGAAATAACCATCCAACAATGCAACCGCATGTCGGCGTTTTAAGAGTATAATTTCCGGCTCAACGGCGCAGACGCAGCTGAAAAGTCAGTTTTGGCTAGCATGCTAACAGTTGAGCTTATAAACTGTAGCCTTGCTAATTTCAACAGCGGTGAGAAAGGCGTATTTTAACAGTGTGTAGTTGGGATACATTTTAACGTGAACATGTTATTCTCAGACATATGACATTTTCTTCCTTTATGTCAAGCCAACATGTTGATTAAAGTACAACATGGAGGGAAGAAGAAGTACATTAAACTCAGAGGCTTGCTTCTTAGATTTTGTAACGTGGAGTTGTTATGGTATAGTCCAGCAGACGTTTTTCATCACCAGAGACTACAATGCTGAAAGTCAGAGATCAACAGGGAGTAGAGGTGGATGAGGATGTGTTTCAGAGATCTCTGTTTTTTGATCTACTATCTGATTGTGAGAAGTGGATGATAAGAATTCCGAAGTACAGTATTTAATCAGTTCATATTAAGCTGTATGTGTTGTCTGCATTTCAGACCTCCCATCTACTGAAGCATCTATGAACCTGGCTGATCGTTCCGACCTGACAGAATATGTGACCCTCACTACTTGTGGTAAGCAGAGTTATAGGTAATGGTAATGTTTTGTCTTGAGACAGGTAATATCCAGCCAGGTATGTGATATAGTTTTAATGTACTGGACTTTAGATTTTATTTGCCTTATACTTGTGTGTTTGTGATCTTCAGATCTAAGTGTCCTGCAGCAAGGGTGTGAAGGCTCCTCCTCTCCAAGTCTGACAGATACACTGTCAGTCTCAAGCACTTTAAAAATTGCAAACATTTTAATTGTTTTCCAACTTGTATACAACTAGATTTTAATCATTGTTTATTAGACATAATTGCTAAAAAATGCAAGTAATATGTAATATGTATTAGATGAATGTATTTGCTTACAACATAGATCTAAGTGTAGTTGTAAATACGTTTATAATGTTTTCTTTTTGAGAATGTGGAGCAAATTCTTACTTCAAAACTGATGACTGTGATTAAAGAGTATGAACAGACTGGAAGTTTGAAATTTTCCACCACACGGTTACTGGTTAATATTATTGTCGCTCACATGCATGGAAAAGAAGGAAAAAATATGTATATAAAAAATATTTTAAAAAATGGTAAGAGATTTTTTTTCTCACTTGCAGTAGAGCTGCAGTTAAGCAACAAAAGAGTTCCATGCCCTCGGGATTGTTTCACTTTCCCCATCTTTGAAAGACCCATACTCCAAAAAGTGATAAGTTTAACTCCCTTGTTTGCAAATAAGCAACATACAGTATTTGTTCTTGAGACAGCTTTTTTTCTTTCAGGAACACTTCTATGATATTCAAAGCAACAAAGGCCCTAACCCTTTCTTGAGTGGCGCATGAAGACTGTGCAACTGAAATCCAAAAGCACCGCTTCATCCCAGAGTAGAGTGGAGCTAAAAGGACGTCCCACATCATCAGAATATATGATGATCAGCCAATCTCTGATTGGCTGATCATCATAAAACCATTAGAACAATGCACAGAGCAATATCATAAACACACTACTTAATATATATAATGAGTGTAAAAGTACTTTTCACTCTGTTGGGACACAACATGGCTTTCTTCTGGTGCTGCTTCATCTTCTCACTCCACAACCAGCTGGAAGAAAGTGTCCCACAAAGATCAGCGCCGGAGAGGCAACGGATCATCTGGTAAAATTTCAGAAGGTTTGTCAAAACTTCCAAATACTGTAGATGTTGCTGAGTTTTATAAACACATTTTGTAAACATATTTCTCTTGTTTCAGTCATCCCAAAGCCTTGAGGATCATCTCCTGACCACTGAAGGAACCCATCAGCCATATCTTCTTGCCACAGAAACTTCAAAGACCCAGGTTTTCACCTTTTATATTGTCTTGGACAAAAAGCTTCTGTCATGTCAGTCATGTACATCCTTTGGTGCTTTTGATGAGCTGTTCAAGTCACATTTTGTTTTCGGTGTGAAGTATGATGACGCTCTCTCCAGCCTGTACACATTTTTACAGACAGCTCTGTACAATATTGATATTGATACAACTGAAGAATCTCCCAGAGTAAAAGAGCTCAGAGCAAAGCTGTTAAAGAAACCATAAGTAGCTTATTTAGCCAAAATGTTGAGATGTTTCCTCTGTAATTCATCCTTTGGTTCAGTGTTGCTTTTCTTCAGGAACCTCAAATGAATTCATGCCATGTATCCAGGTAGAAGTCTCTCTAGTTATTGTGGATTCAGGAGACATCTCATTAAGATACACAGCTCCATTGATAACACAAGTGTGTCTAACCAGATCCCTTTCAACAACGACACAGAGACAGTAAACAATTCTCAGTCTGTAACTGATGAAATACTTCATCTCATTTCCAAAATACTGAAGCAGGTCCTTCAGGTTCTACTCACAACAAAGACGCGTGTGCTTCAGTTATAGCCAAGCTTTTGGGGAGTGGTGAACCAAATACTGTAGTTCTTTATACAACTGAAAATTTAGAGGAATTTGTCAAGCAGGTTGCATAAAATGATTTCTAATCTGAATTGAATGAATTCTCTTACTGTTTTATACTTGAACTGTAAAGTGAGTAGTAGTCTACCTCAAGTTACACAATGCACCACAGAAAATGTGTCAGTTGTTTATACATTTGCAGACATTTCATTATGCATTAATGTGTTGTTTACAATGTTTTGTACAACTTCACAAATGTTTTTCATTGGCATTATTTGCTGCCTGTGTGCTGTTAAATTTTACAGTTTTAAGACAGCAATTAATTCAAAGTGTCTTGTGTTGAATTTTTAAATGTATTTGCACAAATAAAAAAAAAAAAAATTAACAGGATGGTGTTTGGTGGTCATTTTCCCATAAAACTAAATATAATAATAAATTTTAATTCTAAAAACTGAAAATAAAACACATTTTGAGTGTTAGGTGTCAACACTGGAGAAGAGTTTATATTGAAATTAACTAAATTATAGAGTTACACTCAGTGAGGGATGAGTATTTTAACAGGAGGAGTTCAAGTTAACTCTGTTTCAGAGTTAAAAATTCATCTCCAGGAACAGAGTTATTTTAACTCTGCCACAGAGTCTATTCTATGGTCACACATGTTCACTCAGACTGAGTTGATTTTAACTCACAGAGCTTATTCCAGAGGCTAAAATTTGCTGTGTGTGCAGTATTTCCAGCTTTACACATGAACTTCTACAAAAATAAACACTTCTGTAGTGATGAAGAAAAGTGTCCATGTAACATTTAGGGCTTGACCATGGTTCCTGGCCCCTAAACAGAGGAGGATCAGAGAAAATGTGGGCCAATAGGAGCTGTTTTAGGGTACTGAGTAAAGTTGATCATTTTGAATCTGATTTCCAGAAATGTCATCTCTATATTGTTTCCAAACCTCTTTGCACTCACCCCACCAGGGATGGCAGCTGAGATGTTCAGGTAAACAGAAGTGAACCATGAAGCACGTGCTGGGTTAAACATCATCACTGGCTGACAGATGAAGTCCAGGGTAAGAAAGCTGAGAGCAGAAGAGGAACACATTCACAAAGTGTGATATTAAAGAGAGTCAGCAATGAAATCTGCTCTTCACCTGAGCTTCTTTCCACTAACTGCCTCTAGAAGGTGCCAAAGCTCCTGAAGTGCTGATTTGGAAATGTTTCATATTATCTCAGGAATAATGTGATGGAAACTTGAAATGATTGTGATGATTGTTTACTGTATAAGTCCATGTGAGAGCTCCTTATTTGTCATTATTTACTAGAGGAAGTCAGGCTGCTTCCTGAACGGAGACAACTATTCACAAATGTACTCAGTGGTTTCTCTGTGTTAGGCAATAACTAAGATTTTAACTGACCTGCCTGACCGTCTTGGGGTTTCTACACCTGTCCACTCCCCCTTAGTGTTCTTGGCCACAGCAGTGACTGTAACAGGTCCCTGCTGACCTCTCATTTCATATCTTATCTACACTGTTTAAATATATGACACCATGTGGACACAATACCATCTGAAAGGATTTTAAACCTCAGGATGAGACCACTTGAAAGTTTACTGATCCCTGGAACAACATCTGATGGTGTAGCTGATTTTCTTACTTGATCATCTGCATCTCCAGAGCACATGCTCATCTGACCACTGCTCTCAGCATCTCTCTCCTCTTCCTGTCTCTCAGTTCTCCCGCATTGTGCCGTGACCCTTTGAAACCCTAGCCCTTGTTTATCTGTCCTCTGTCTACTTCTTGTCTTTTTCCTGTTTCCCTCAGTGATGAAGACCACGTCACTGCTCACTGGTAGCACATAGTAGGACAGACACTCAGCCCTGTACCCATTCATGGTTCATAACAAATAGTTCCCCACTGTTTTCCTGGTGAGTGCACGCACCATATTGGATACAGGTTCATACACCATATACCCAACCCTCACAGTAAAACATAAGAAACACACTACACACCAGCTCTGTTATTTCAAGATGGTTTATTCACTCATGCTTTTACCAGTGCTGCTGCCATCTTGGTCCTCTCCTTCTCTGTGCCTGGGGCTGAACCAGAGCAGCTGAAGAAGGCTGCCTTATACAGTGGTAGGAGGTACCTGTACAGCTGAATTGCCATACCAGGTCCCACTGAGTTGGAGGGGCGATTTTGGTTTGGCATTAATATAATGGATGATATGATGAAGCAGGTTCATGTATGTGTGAATTATTGAAATGATGATTTGCGTTTTGTTGTGAGTTTAATATGGGACCTGATTATGAAGATGTGGTGACCAGAGATCTCATTTAATGCACTGATTGTAAATTGGTCAGTCTTGGAAGGGGCTTAGGGTTTATAATGCTCCGACCAACAAAGCACTCGAGGAGAGAGTGAGGGATGTAATACCCAGTAAATTATGGATTTAATTTTTGTTTATTTTGCCTTGCTTTTTGATAGCACTTTTTTTTGGGGCTGTAAATAAATGCACCGCTCAAATGCTATTTGCGACTCTGGCCATCATTTTGAAAATTTCCTAAACTAAAAAAAGTAGTGGTGAGCAAGTGAAACCTCATGATGCACTGAAGCTTTCCTAACAATTGTGCCGAAAAAGATTCAAAGCTTCAAGACCTCAGTCACAGTGACATCTGGTGGACAACTGAAGCCATAGCACCTTCTAAAGAAAACGACTGAAGCACTGGCACTTTCAATCCCATGACAGCAATAAAAGTTCAGAAAAGTCTGTGTGGTCATTCAAGTGTTTTGTTCATTCATACCAAATAATGATTATATCGTCATTACAATAAAATATGCAGATGTTCTCCCCCATACTCTAAAACACATTCCAGATTGACCCAAAGAATAAATGCAAATTATATTAAGGGTTAAATGTTGGTTAAGGGTTTATTTAAAGCTTTGAGCTTTATTTCTTTATGTCAAAAAAGTCCCTAACAGGATAAGAGATCCTTCTTACTTTGCAAATGATCATGGTGTTTGAATTCAGAAACATTGTTTTTTGTGTGTTTTTTTGTGTAGTGTTTTTAGGAAAACCTTTAAAGATAATGTTATGTCATTTGGGGACTTGTATGGTTCATTTGGAATGATTATTTACAGAACCAGACAAGTAATTTGTCTTCACAGGTTTTTATTGAGAAATATAATTTAATAATAAATAAATACAAATAATAACTTTTTCTACTGTCACAGGCTTCAGTCGGCTCCTCTTCTGGCTGACCAGCTCCCCAGCTTTGGAAAATATCCTTCCACAGAGAACAGATGATGCTGGGATGCACAGATACTTCCATGCAAGTTTCCACAGCGTAGGATATAAAGTCTTTCGTGCCACCCTGTACTTCAGGGGATCCTCTGCTCTTGTCAGAATCTGTTCTTTCAAATATCTATGACACAGGCAGTAAGACAATGAATGACTGAATAAAACAACTGATGTTTCAACAGTAATCAACATGCATACCTCTGGATCTCCACTGCAGTGCTGACAGATGCACTGCTGGTGTGGTGCTGAGACTCTACATAGTTGTCCAGTAAAGCCCACAAGTTGTAATTTTCTTCACCAGCACTGGCAGATGTTGTTGCAGTCTCCAGTGGCACATCTTCTGCCGACCCATCAATAAGACTGGCACACTCTCAGCCTTTCTACAGCAGCCTGAGCATTGCTTTGATTAGTAAAGCCAGCCTGTTTAAACCGTGGATCCAAGATGGTGGCCACAGACAGGGAGTTCACCTTTTCCAAGCCCTGAATTTTTCATTCAAATTAGTTTTCAAATGGTTGGCAAGCGTGGCACCAATACAAGGAGCCATTTGGGCACATTTGGCAGAAATTACATGTCTCAGCATTTTGGCTATAGGAATTGCCTTTGACCCCGACACTCTCCTTTCCTCAGAAAGCTCAACAGTTGCCTGATAGAATGGCCTTAAAACTGTCAGGCACTGGTTGATTGCTGCATAGTCATCAGCAGTGAAAGGCAGTATGTCAGTGCTAAGTGATGCCAGGGCTGCCCCTAAAGGTTCTCTCTGCTCATAAAGCCTATGGAACAAGGCATAAGTGCTGTTCCATCTGGTTTCGACCTCTTGAACAAGCTTTTTTGGGGCATGCCCATATTAGCTTGAATAGAGCACAACTTTTCCTTTGCTTTTGAATTGGACTTGAAGTGTGCCACTATTTTGCGGGCCCTACTGCGCATGTTTTCCAGCTCAGAAGTCTGACACAGTGATTTTTTGACAATGAGATTCAGCATGTGGGCAAAGCAATAAATATGTCTAATGTTTAACTGAGTAACACTTGCCACAATATTGTGAGCTCCATCAGTAACCATCCCACAGACCAAGGCCTTCTCTTTGGTTACAGTGTACCTTGCTTCCACCATTGCCTTTACAGTTTTGTGGCTTGGAATGGAGAATGATGGGTCCAGGATTTTAATGGAATTTTGGAACCCTTCATCCACAACGATAGAAAAAGGCTGACCATCTTTAACTATCATGTCCTCCAAGGCCTCATCCAGCTGCTGTTTTCTGGACACTGTGTGGGAGAAAGGTTGCTATATGAATATGATACACATCATCTACAATAAATAGATGCACATACATATATGCACTATATATATGTATATATTTAGCTTACTGTCAGGATTTCCAGTGTTGACAGGGTCACTGGTTTGCTGGGTATGATTGTCATCATGCCTGGCACGCAAGTGTCTCGTCATAGATGATGTGTTGTTGCTGTAAGACAACTCTTGTGTGCAGAGCAAACACCTCACTTACAAGCAATTGTAATTTTGAGACCCATTTAAAGATTAAAAATACAATTCAATTATGGAAACATAAAATGTATGCCATAAACTGCATTATACCTTAATTGGTGGTATGAGATCAAAATGATCCCAAACTTTAGAACGTTGCTTATTGGTGGTACTCACCATGAAACTTGTCAAAATACTCTCACTCTCACTCTCCAAATCTCTATCTCCTCACAACCCCATTTTGAAGCATAATGATGCATCTTATATAGCTGGTATGGCACCAAACCACTCAAATCTGTCAAACCTGTCAAACTGTCATTGGCTCAGAATGCATTGAAACACCATGAGCCAATGACATACACGGAAAGACTATGAGCCAATGAAAAGATTTGAAACATTTTGAAGCAATGAAGCGCGAAGCAAAACATCGGTCATGTGACACTGGTGTTTAGATACAAGCTCTGACACAGCGTTTCGAATCACTCTGCTTCAGGAAGAGTGACACAAGCTCTAAAGCCTCGGTATCATTTGCCCATCACTAGGTACTGTGCAAAACCTGTCGCGCTAAAGTTGCAACATCCAGCGGAAACACAAGCAGTTTATACCGACACCTGAAAAATCACAACAGGTCTTTGCATGACGAAAAAGTTCTGGTGAAAAGTCTGAGAATGATGCTCAGGCCCAAAGAAGCCAACAGACAATTCCATCATGTTTCGCCAGCATAACTCCATTTGATAAGAGCAGCTGAAGACACCGGGAGATAACGTGGTGACTGTTCACACGGTCACCAAAGACGGATTTAAAAACCTCCTCCACACGCTGGACAGAAGATATGTGATTCCCTCCTGCACCTACTTCAGCCAGGTTGCCATCCCACAGCTGTATGCAGAGTGTAAAGAAAAAGTGCTAACAGAGCTGAAAAATGTGGATATATCTGCAAGACAAATCGCAATTAGACCTTTTCCTAAAATCGTCCAGCCCTACTTCACACCCTTGCCGCAGGACACTTAGATATAAAGATCACAAACACACAAGTATAAGGCAAATGAAATCTAAAGTTCAACACATTAAAACTATCACATACCTGGCTGGATGTCACCTGTCTCAAGACAAAACATTACCACTACCTATAACTCTGCTTACCACAAGTAGTGAGGGTCACACATTCTGTCAGGTCGGAACGATCAGCCAGGTTCATAGATGCTTCAGTAGATGGGAGGTCTGAAATGCAGACAACACATACAGCTTAATATGAACTGATTAAATACTGTACTTTGGAATTCTTATCATCCACTTCTCACAATCACATATTTTTGTCTGTGTCAAGATACAAATCTCTCAAAATATAAGTGCAGCAAAATGTGAATTTTAAATGTCCTACCATCATCACTGTAGATGAAAAACACAGATCTTTGAAACATCCTCATCCACCTCTGCTCCCTGTTGATCTGTGACTTTCAGTGTGTTTCAGTGTTCAGTGTGCCATAACAACTCCACGTTACAACATGTTTACATCTTTATTAATTTAATACTAAACATCTGACTGACCTGCACTGAGAAAATCTGAGAAGCAAGCCTCTTCGAGTTTAATGTCCTTCTTCTTCCCTCCATGTTGTACTTTAATCAACATGTTGGCTTGATATAAAGGAAGAAAATGTCATATGTCTGAGAATAACATGTTCAAGTTAAAATGTATCCCAACTACACACTGTTAAAATACATGTTTCTCACCGCTGTTCAAAACAGAAAGGCTACAGTTTATAAGCTCAACTGTTGGCATGTTAGCCAAAACTGACTTTTCAGCTGCGTCTGCGCCATTGAGCCGGAAATTATACATATAGCCAACTAATGCTGCGGGAGCTACTTGCTCTAAATAATGGAGTAAAAGCAATGGGGTTACGTTCAACATCAAGTTCGCAGTCATTAGCGGTACTATGTAAGTAGATAAAGTGAGAGCAGTGACAAAATGTCACGTATTTAAAGTACTTTTTGATAAAAATCATGCTCTTACCAGCCTTGTGACGATGTTCCTTGTGCTGCTCATGCCGCGATAAAATGCGTTGTGAACTCCAGGGGCAGAGTTAAAACCAGATCCTGAACACCAGGGAATAAACTCCAAAATTCAACTCGGCCTGGGTGTACACCTTAACACAAACTGTAGAGTTATAAAATAAACTCCAGAAATGTAACTCTTTCACACTTTTTGCCTGACTCCAGATTTTAGTACTTTGTGAATTTGCTGTGTGTTAGTACATGTAGTTGTGTACAGTTCAGCTGCTGCTGTCCTTGGTGCTGAATTCACCAACCCAGCTGAATGGTCCTGAGTGCTTATTGTTGTAATTCATTTGGTATTTTTGAGAAGATTGAATATCATTAGTATGAGTTATGTTTTGGTTAGTGTTAGGCTTTCAGTTATGATGGTTAAGGTTAGGTTAGGTTAAGGGGCAAGGGAATGCATTATGGCAACATGTGTTCTCACAACTATAGTAAGACAAGTGTGTGTGTGTGTTTGTCCTTTGATGCCTTTGATGTATCAACATTCTACAGCCTGATGTCACAGGCTGCAGTAAGTGGACACACAGCCAGAGACAAGTTCAGAAGTCAAACAGGAGCAGAAACAGTTGGACTGGACAGGACTTGCTCATGATTTAGGAAGAAAGAAGCACTCAGATATTTCTGCACAATTATTGACAAGGAAGGGAGGAGCTACTGCTGTTACAAGGACAAGAGGAAACTACAGGAAAGTCCAGATCACCTCCAAGGTTTTCAGTAAGTCAGTTGATGTCAGTGTTTCAGTTCAGTGGGATGTTTGTTAAATTCACATGATGTCTAATCACACAAGAACTTCATCCCAAAGGTTTCAGTACATGTTCAGTTTATTTATGCTGATTGTATCTGTGAGATTTTCCTATTGTCAACTTAGGTTTCCATTTTTTGCTTCAAAGCATTATGGTTTGTGAAAGGTGCCTATTTTTTTACAAGTTTGTCTTTTAAACTTCAAATGTTCAAAAACATTGTCTTTTATGTAAATTGAAATCATTTGTGGTTGTTGCTTTGGATCCTCCTAAATGATGGAGCATAAAATCCACAGTCCATGTCCTGTGTAAAAGGGACTTCCAAAGTTCAAAAGAAGCAAACAGGAGGCTTCAGCAGTCTGACTTATATAGTTGAAACAGGCGTCCTCCAAGTCTTTTTTATCATTTATGTTGAAGATCAACCACCGGTGCTTTGCATGTGGAACAGTAGTTTGCCTGCAGCCACAGATCCAGACTCTGCAGCTCTGGAGGTGGAAGTAACTGCAGAGACGAGAAAGCACAACACCATGGGAGAGAGAAGAAGCCAAGTTAGTAACATACATTAATGGGATATGAATGTGTACAGATGGAGAGGGAGAGAGGAGAGAGGAAATCAGTGCATCATGTGAAGTCTTCCAGCAGTGTAGACCTATAGCAGCATAACTAGTGGCTCATTCAGGAAAGCCTTACTCAGCTCTGACTATAAGTTTCATCAAAAGGGAAAGTTTTAAGCCTCCTCTTAAACATGGAGAGGGCGTCTGCCTCCAAGACCCAAACTAGTAGATGGTTCCACAGTAGAGGAGCCTGATATCTGAGGGCTCTGCCTCCCATTCTCTCTATTGGAGACTTTAGGAGCCACAAGTAAACCTGTATTCTGGGAACACAATGTTCCAGGGTAGTAGGGGATGGCTGCACTGCTGCTGTGACCCGGCTTGGTAACACAGCCGGTCATTGCCAACTCTTAACATTCTCCTCTCCTTAGCTGTGTCTTCAGTAGCTAAACTTGTGTATCTATGCTGAAGATTAGAGAGAAAGCTCTGTTCTAAAATGTCTCTCTGTTTTCAGCTCTCAGGACTTTTGCAGCTTCTACCTCAGTCTCTACAGTTTGGAGTTTAGTCTCACTCCTGTGCTCTTGTTTGTACTTTGGGATATCAGCCTTATGTCACTGTTTACTGATCAATTACAGCCATATCAGAGCTGTGTTATGTTACTGATAATGCAAACCAAACTTTTCCTGCTTAACTGGGAAAAAGTTGTAGGAATATTGATTGTAGTTATCAGTGAGTTGGCAGTGCTTTAGTAGAAGCTCAGATCATCAACTTCATTTCAATTCATATCATGACTTGATGTGACTACAGCCAACACAATGGAAAATCCTATTTGAATGTTTGTATTACACTTTTGTGTTTTACTTTTCCAGGTCCTTCAACTTCCCATTTTAATATGAGGACTTCAAAAATCACAATGTTTAATTCAAAGAACTCTGAAATATCACATTCAGTGTGCAGCTCACACTGTTGGTGGTTGGCGTCTTCAGACTCCCTGAAAGCTGACATACAGTATTAGTTGAAGAAGGTAGTATTTTTATTTTGGATGAAACACATCCAGGTGTATCACTGTCCCTGTATAATGTGCTGATGTGCTGACTTAAGGCTCCACAGTATACCATGGACCTTCTGCACCCCCACACCATGAGCTGATCTTTTAGGTCAGGACTTTCTAAATGTACCTCGGACATGTTTTAAGACTCAGGAAGATTGTGCTTTCCAGTTTGCAGCCTCTAAACTTTGGAATGATCTCACAGTAAGTCTGAGGTGTGTGGACTCTGTGGACTCTTTCACAAAGCAGATACAAACAGCCTGTAAAAGAAACAGTGTTCTCCTGTTGGCGACAGACTTTTTAATTAGCTATTGAATTTAATGTTTTATTAGTTATATGATTTTCAGTTGTTAATGTAAATCATAGTATGTTGCCACTTAAATACAGTCACAGCAGTGTTTGTCCTTCAGAGCTGTGCAGAGGCTGAACTGGGCTGTGTCTCTTTTGTCAGAGTGAGGTATAAAGGTGCTCTCATGAGTGTTTGTCTGCTGACTGCTGGTAGAAATGAGTGTAAAGTGTCTTTCTGTCTCCTGTCAGTCCATAGTAAGTCCTCTTCAATCATTTTGACTCATGTTTCTTTTAGATCTCGTTCAACTTATCTTGTGCTGTTAGACCTTAAATCCAGAGTCCTGCTTTATGTTGGTCTCTTCTCTGCATCACACTGAGATAACAGTTACACCTGTCACCTGAATCAAGTAGGAAGCTGATGGTGAAAGTTAAAGCTGACTCTATATCATCATGTTCTGGGAGCAGAAGCTGTAAAATAACCAGGCTGGATGGAAGGAGGAAGCATTTTTTCCCCTCCAACATTATTTCATCATTATTTTCAGTTACTGGTATTTTCTCAGTCTGGGTCCAGAAACAAAACTTTCTTTGTTTACTACAATGACTTTCTTCATCTGTTTGTAAGTTTGTGTTTTAATTGTATTTCTTTTATTTCTCTCTCTTCTGTTGTGGGGCTCCTGTCTCCTGATCTCCTTCATCCTGGATCTTCTTCTTCACATCCTAAAACAATGACTTATTTTTATGCTGGTGTGAGAGTTTACATGCAAGTGTGTTTGTTACCTGTGAATCACATTGTGGTTAAGTTTGTGTTTGGGAGATTTCCTCCATGTGTTTATGGATACAGATGAAGGTATCAGGTCATTCCATTATTTGATGATCTCTACCTGTTAAACCATCCAAAGCAGCTCTGCAGTGTTTCCATCTGTGCTCATGTTGCTGTTTGAGGGTTAAGACTTGGTTTCAGGGTTAGAATTGGGTTTTGGTTAGGGTTAGGGTAAGGGCTAGGGAATGCATTATGTCAGCAAGTGTCCTCACAAAGATTTAAGTACCAGTATGTGTGTGTGTGTGTGTGTGTGTGTGTGTGTGTGTGTGTTTGTCCTTTGATGCAAAGCTAGATCAGCTGTTGCATGAAGTGTTTCAGGCTGTGTTCATGTTCACCCTCTTTGGTTAAGGGACAGTAAAACTATCAGTGATTTCCTCCTGTGGAGGAAATTTAGGCTGCTGAGAATTCTTCCTGCCTTGAAAACCTTCGTCCTGAAACTGGAATCTAAAATATGTTGATGTGTTTGAGGTGGCATGTGATGCATTTGGACGAGTGTTCATTTGCGGTGTTTTGAGTGTAGGAGGTAAACTGTTGATGACTGTGAGGACAGAATAAGTTTGGAAGTTTAACTCTGCCACTTTAGACTCTCAGCTCTGATTCTTGTTTCCTGCTCCATGCAGCTCATCTACAGGACTGTATTAAGTCCTATTGTTGAAGGATCTTAATTATTAAGCAGTGAAACTATTTCATATGAGGAAATGGTACATTCATTTTTTTGAAATGTTTCCTTTCTTCTGTTTCTTTGTCTTTTTGATGATGGTCACTAAGCTCCAAATCTTGTAGCTGTTCAAAATTCAGCCCCTATATTTTCCATGATGGGGTGTGTGTGTGTGTGTGTGTGTGTGTGGTGTTTGGTGAAGTGACAAAATCATCTTGACATCTTGATGGAAAAGTAGGATGAAGGAAAAGTTCTCACTGCAGCAGCTGTAGCATTTTATTATTATGGGCACAATTACATTACAAGAGCCAGTTTAACTCTGTCATTTCCAGGCTCTGTGTTTCCAGTTCACCATTCACCACACAATGATGTACTTTATTTCTTCATGATGACTCTTTTTGAAGAGAGAGGAGAAAATTTCTTCTGTCATTTTTGCCTTTTTTTCTCACAACACTTGTTTTAAAGATTTTCATGATTAGAAGAAAACACATTTTCTTGGTGGTCGGAGAAAATGAGGAACTGTTCCATCATTTATCCAGAAGTTTCTATAGTAATGTGATCATTATTCTGTGACTGTGACAGGAGGAGTTCAGTGAATTGATGTGACTTCGTCTGTGCTCTTTCACTGCTCATTTTAATGAAGTATATATTCCCTCTCTGTATTATGATATTGGATTGTAACTCAGCTTTTACCACAACACTGTCATTGTACACCTGTATGTTTTGTTCACCGTGTTGATCCATCTGTCTTCCTGTATTCATTCTCTCACTCCCTCGCTCACTACAACCACATACACTAAATACACTAAACTGTAGTAAACTGTGGAAAAGCTAATCCATTATGTGTGAAACATAATGTGGCTGGATGATGTTCAGAGGAAACAGATTTTCTGAATGAATGAGGTAATGAAGTTTATTAACAGCAGTGGAGGTGGGAGACTGGGGTTTGTATCCAGAGTCCACTCTGTGGTTAGGTTTGGTATTTACAGCTATTTAACAATACACACCTAATATAAATGTCACACACACACATTTCATCAGAGAGACCAGCTCTCAGAAATAAGTCCAGCAGTGGAGACAGTCCAACAGGCTCCACATGTTTCTGCACTACTCTACTACTGTGCTGAGAGGAGACTGTACTGAAGCTGTCAGCTGTACCATCAGCCTCTGTGTCACACACTGCTACTGTACATGAAGACTGCTGTCAGCTCGGCTCAGCTCCACTCATCACTAACTTCATTTAGAGCAAACAGAGCTCTGCTGTAACAGGAAGCAGCAGAAAGTCAGAGGCTTCAGGTGTTTTCAGGAAGGGACGTCACTTCACATACCTTCACAACTCGAGTCAGCATCAGACGGACAGACGCACAATAAACATCCACGGTAGCTGGAATTTCCCTCTCAGCTCCGGTGTTTCCTGGTGGAAAACGCCAGGACATGAAATGAGACGATCCGTTGCCTTGAAATCCAAAGAGGAAAGCAACGGCGGGGATCCACGGTGTGTATCCAGAAGTAAAGCATGGTGTCCTTTTAATCAGCTGCAAAAGTTCTGCGCTCTTCCCGACGAAGCTCCGTGTCCAGCGGTTCATTTCCAGAAGAGAAAGCGCTGCAGATGAAGCCGAGCGGAGGAAGAAATCCCAGTGTGAACGCTGCTGATGAACACAAGAGCTGGAGACTCTGTCGCTGCTTCTTCTGCTGCTTTCACACGGACATTAGCGACCCTACCGGAACTTTTATCCAGAGAGGAAGAGGCTGTGTCTGTGTGTGAGTCCTCTGTCTCTGTCTCTGAGTGTGTGCTCATTATGTTGCTACTAAAGCAGCGTTTCATGGTTCAGGACTGACAGCAGGACTAATGTGGACAAATCCAACTCATTTCATTCTGCACCACAACCATGATTTGTCACATGAAGTGAAGTGAAGCCAGTGAAGAGGAGGGGAATGGGAGGAGGAAGCAACACAAAGTGTTTGCTGGTCTCTGATGGGATCTTAGCCAGCAGTTTGTCTCTGTGTTATTCTGTCTCTGCACCGTTAAACATTCATACTCAGGTGGACAGTCACAGTGGACACTGTCTAATGTCCAGGGGGAAAAAAAGTTCTTTTATCACATATTAAAGCTGTGTGATGTTCACTGACACTGACCATGTGTAGTTTAAACACATGCGTACAAGTTTATTTTCCTTCAGACAGAAGATGAGCTGATTAATGCAGGAAACAACATGAGTCAGACTCAAGTATCTGCCTTTATAATTCTAAAAACATGAGCTGAGGACAAAAGGTGAAGACGACAGCTCATATGGAAAATTGGCACATTAAGAAAACATATATTATTTGTGTGAATAACATTAGTGCATATTTTCCAGTTTTGATATATGATGGTATTAAAATATATATGTCTTTTCAGTCTAAAATCCTTCTAGTGTATCTACAGGAGCTGATTAGTCCCATATATACAGTGGTGTTCCAGTATATGTCAGAGGTCAAAGTGAAGACAGTCTAGTTTGTCTCATTGGATAAAGCCAGTTATCTGTGTGCAAACAAGCGTGACAGCAGATTTATTCCACTTAGTTCTGTCAGAGCCACTGAAGCTGTTTCTTTTACTTTTTATTCTTCCCTCGAGCTGCAGTGAGAACATCTACAGAAGAAACATTATTATTATTATTTACTGTCCAACACAGTAAAGTGTAAATGATGGACATTTACTCAAAAGATCTTTTTATTTACACTGTCACAGGATAGAAAGAACAAAAGAACTTCACAGTGACAAATGTCTCACAGAAGAGACACTGCTTTGACTGTATGTTTAGGGACGTCTTCCTGCTGAAAGATGAACCTCTGCCCCAGTCTCAAATCTTTTTGCAGCCTCTAACAGGTTTTCATCCAGGATTGCCCTGTATTTAGCTCCATCCATCTTCCCATCAACTCTGACCAGCTTCCTGTTCCTGCTGAAGAAGAAAAGCACCCCCACAGCATGATGCTGCCACCACCATGGTGGGGATGGTGTGTTCAGGTTGATGTGCAGTTTTCAGTTTCCGCCACACATAGCGGTTTGCATGTAGGCCAGAAAGTTCAATTTTGGTTTCATCTGACCACAGCACCTTCTTCCACATGTTTCCTGTGTCCTCTTACATGGCTTGTGGCAAACTTCAAATGGGACTTCTTATTGCTTTCTTTCAACAATGGCTTTCTTCTTGCCACTCTTCCATAAAAGCCAAATTTGTGGAGTGTGGAACTAAT